>JAUZST010079873.1:2500-20705 GCA_034779995.1 Parotocinclus haroldoi | reverse complement strand
TTTGAGACTGTGGACAGGTGTCTTTTATATAGATAACAAGGTCAAACAGTTGCCATTAATACAGGTAACACGTGGAGGACAGAATAGCTTCTTAAAGAATAAGTTACAGATCTGTGAGAGTCAGAAATCTTGCTTGTTTGTGGGTGACCAAATACTTATTTTACACCATAATTTACAAATGCATTCTTTAAAATCATACAATGTGATTTCCTGGATTTTGTCTGTCATAGTTGAAATGTACCTATGACGAATCTTTCTAAGTAGGAGAACTTGCACAATCAGTGGCTGACTAAATAGTTTTTGCCCCACTGTATGTGTTAAAAACATAGCATGCATGATTGTTCTATACAGGGTCTCACAAAGTTTCAAGAAAACAAAAAGGGCAATGTTCTATATGAATAGCGTTATAGAAGAGAAACCCAGAGGTTACTTATCTCTCTATATAAAAGTGCCAAAGAGTATCATTTATCATTATGAGACAAGAGATTTAGGTACATCCAACACAAACTAGCCCAGGTCATAGCCCTGCCCCTCTCCCTCTCTTCAAACAAGTTATGGCTTATTCCCATAGTCCTCACTTCCAGATATAAGTGCACTACACAGGGCATAAACACACTGGTGTCTACACTTTGTGCAGTGCCCTACCTATACAGTAGGGTCTCACGTTTGGGATTCAGCTTATGTCAACCAAGTTTCCAGTAGTTCTGACGATTGCAGGGACCCATGACATGAAAACTCTGAAGCCGCACCAAGCAACTCGAACAGTAGGCAACAAGAAGCACAGAGACAGTTCCAAAGCTGTTTTCAGCATGCCCTTATTGACATCCACTCCTTACTATATCACATAACACAAAGGGAGGAGTGCATTATTATTATTATGTGCTTATTTTCATAACATGCTCCAACCAGTTCCTTCGATTCACTTAAGTCGATAAAACAGATGTCTATGGACTTAGCAAGCTATTGTAGTTAAACTGCACTCACTGTTAGGAATGGTGCTGTAATTCACTTATTAATTCTCAATTTAAACTTTGCTGACCTAATGATATATGTTTTTAAAATGTAAGGATTTTTCACTACTTTTATTAGCAGCATCGGAATATTTTGGTGTTTTAAGAATAAAAAAATTAAATCAGTGACATTGACCCAACTCCTGAATCCTACAGTGCAAGTCAGTATGGGCATATTAAACACAGAATTGAAAATGGTCAGCTATCCAGCAAAACAACAACAATAAAAATAAACAAACAAAAAACACAAAACAAACAACCCCCTCCTCCAAAAAACTAAAACGGGTACAAAATAAAACAAAACAAAACAAACAAACCAAACAACCCAATAAAACACGGTTAAAAAACAAATAAGCAAACAAACAAACCAAAGGAAAAATAAAACACAGAAATAAGCTTCTGGGCACAGTTACAAAAAAATGAAACAAACAACAATACAATGAGATGCTCGTCTATTTCTTTCTACCTTTTTTCCTCGGTGGGTCTGTCTTTTGACACACAAGAAAGACAATGGAATGCCTGTCAACATCAGATTTCCATAGATAGAAATCTCTATTTTCTCAGTCATAAATACATTCAATAAGAACAAATGAAAAGGAGAACTTTACAGGTGAAGCAGAGTCAGTGTGCACATGCATGTGGGTTTGTGTGCACACATACATACATGCTAACACAAACATACACACGTACATATATACTCACACAATATCTCATGTCTTTTCACTGTAGTGTTAATATGTACATAAAAGTTCCTATAATGCATGTAGCCAATTTTGAAGTAGGCCGCTGTTTTTTCATCAATCAAAGCATTAATTAACAAAATAAAGGTGCTTGAGGAGCATTTCAGCGCTTCCAGAAAAGGAAGCAGGTTCATAATCAGTACAGGGAACATGATTAAAGAGCTTTAATAACCCTTAGTAAGTCATTTAATAATATTCTTTGATTCTCTGATATTCTGCGTGTCTACAAGGGATGTTACTGATACTACAGCTCAGCCCCTGGAAAACAAGGATTAACCAGAACCAAAACGAAAAAGCAGCACTCGTAGCATCAAATCAACATTACTACATTTTATATTACTACGTTTTATATTACGTACATCCCATGTAACAACTCTTTGCTCATTTCCCACACTTGGAGTGTGAATGTCAATCTGCCATGTCATAAAAAAGCCGATGTGTGTAAAGTGAAAGGGGCAAAATTCTATACACATAAGCGGAACACTATAGGTGGCCAACACCATTTTAAATGATAAAGTAGTTTCCACTGAGCTTTCTCAAGTGTCTTCCATTCATCTTCAAACAAGGCTAAAATGAGTTGAGCCTGAACATGGAGAGAAAGGATGGAAATGTCCTAACAGGATCTGCTGTACCAACATCTTTAGCTTTTAACTTGACTCTTATTTCTTTCCCCCTTCTTGGTCCATGTTATTTTCCAAGCAACTCCTGCCTGCGTGTACGGAGACTCAGCCCTCGCAGAAAAGCTTTGGTTCAACATTCATACCAAGCACTTGGATCAAGAGTCTCTTGCTTTCTTCAGTTTTCAAATAACTTTTTCTGTTAAAAAACATCAACAAAAAACAACCCAAAAAACACAGGAATGCATGAAATATATCTAAACACCCCAGTCTGCCCAAATATGTATGCTTGATCTTGTTAACCTCCAAACACGCTGACACTCACACGTACAAGCACACTGACATTTTCACCCTAACATAGCTCTAATGCACAAAAAAAAAAAAAAATATTCCAGGAAATGCTCTCAGCATCTCCCATTCAAATAAATACACTCCTGCAGTGACTGGCTTCTCAAGTCCTGATGAGACCTTCAGTAACATTATTGTGTCCTGATGAGACCCTTAGTCACTTGTGTGCATTTTGGAGTGACGGTCAATTAATGTGGGTATTATGATCGCTTTGTTTTTAACCAGGGTCTCGACTCTGGTCTCCTTTCTGATTGGTTGCTTTGTCCGTCACTGCATTTTATTAGCCATTATAATAGCTTTGTGTTTCTAGTTCTCTGATAATGTGCTCTCTAGGTTTGGTGACTGACCCCTGTCTCTTTCATTAAATGTGGGTCTCCTGTGCTCACGCAGTCTGGTAGAAGTTATCTGCCTCCAGGTTGTTGTGTTTCTGCATGCTGTAGTAACCACTGTAGCGCGAGTCTGGGTCAGCAATGCGCAGCATACGTTGGGAGCTGTCCACCTGAACCTTTGTCC
Organism: Parotocinclus haroldoi; assembly: GCA_034779995.1. Classification (NCBI taxonomy): domain Eukaryota; kingdom Metazoa; phylum Chordata; class Actinopteri; order Siluriformes; family Loricariidae; genus Parotocinclus; species Parotocinclus haroldoi. Next base: position 17,477 of record JAUZST010079873.1, on the reverse strand, counting down.
CCTTTTGGCAGTCCACATAGACTAGCTGGTTATTCAGACATGTGGGCTTTAAACACACACACACAACACACAAAGAAAAACAATAAGGGTTCATTCACATTTATGTACATCTTGCACCTTAATTGGACAGGTGAATGATCATAAAAATAAGACACCAGTTTTAGCATAAAAAAAAAAATCTTGATAACAGACATGCCTGTAAAAGACTTTAGGGTGCTGATGTATTACGAGGAGGTATAACTGAAAATGTGCAAACACGATAACATCCAAACAGATTCACTCTAATTATCTGGGCTTATTAAAAACTGTCAAATGATAACATTCTCAGGTCTGTGGATTTGCCTTTGGGGCTGTCTGCAGCTGCAAAACACACAGGAATATCAGAGAAAATTGATTAATTTAGCACCATAATGTGCTAAGACTGATAACAAATGAATATGGCTAATGGGCAGGTACTAATTTGATAAGCATCTAATAACATGACAGTAGTTAGTGTTGCGAGAACAGGATTCTAGGCTAAACTGTTGCAGCAGATACAGAATGTATACTTCACAAACTGAGAGCTTATTACATTACAGTTTTTTTTTCTAGTCATCTGCCTGGAGCCACTGGGTTAGTGTATACTTTACGTTCTATTGTGTTATTTTGTTATTTTTCCAGCCATTATGCCCGACCCTCACCCATAGGCTGAATAGCCTGCTCTGAACAGGATAGGCTCGTCTGAAAATCAATAAACAAATACAACATCCATACTACCTACATGTTGCCATGTGCATACTGAATTTTCTTGGTAAATCTAATTCTACACTATATGAATTACAAACAAATGTAAGTACTGTTTATATCATCTTAGCAAATAACAGCCCAGGAATCTAGTACGACAGTAAAGCTCTCCTACCTTAGTGGGTGCATGGTAGCAAGGCACAGGGATCCAATGCTTCTTTTGGTTAACCAGAAGAAGAGCAGTGATAGTCAGTACCATCATGAGGATGGGCAGTGCCACCCATGCCCAGTGAAGACTGGCATCCTCGTTAGCCACTGGTGTCTTTCCATCTAGATATGGCATCTGCAGGCTGCCAAAGTTGCCTGTCACAATATCACAGCAATAAGCATGCTTACAGGTAGTAGCTGCTCACCATACCTAGGAGCAACCTGTTTTCATAACTAAAGTGTCAGACTTTAGAGGCATGCTGAATTCTGACCTCTGAACTGGGGCATGATGTCATTCTCACTGTGTGTAGGCCACGAAGGCTGATGCCCCAGTTTGTCTCCATGCTGGTCTGTCTTCTCTATGGGCACATTAGTGGGCACAGTCTCTGTAAGAGCAAGACACAAAAAAGAAATCTAATTATTTAGCTCTTACGAAGACTGTGCTGATAAAATCAGTACACAACCCAAAACTCCAAATACATGTAGGTGGAAAGGATAAAAAGTGAGGTGATTGTGCATAAAATGGGTGTCTAGTCAAAGAGAAAGGTTGGAATAAATCACATGATATATAAAGTATATAATTGAGAGGTAATGGAAGTAGGAGGAAAGTGAGCACTTTTTATTAATTAGCTGTAAAGTAGATTTGTGGTCAAAAAGCCGGTGGGACAGGGAGGTCACAAACCCATTAAAAGCACTATGTCAGTGATCTCAGTGTGGCTGACCCAGACCAGCTCTATCCATAGTGCTTTAAATGATTCACCAAAATGAATACACATTCACTAAAGCCCCAAAACATTAAAGTAAAAAAAGAGAAAGATGAGATGATTGAATGAAAAATACAGAGTGCTTTTTCCAAATGCAGAATGTTTGGGAAAAAAACGCAAAAACAAACACACCAAAATAAAAAAACAAAACATAAAAACATTTCGCTTATGGGTAAGACCACAACAGAACAAAATGAAAATGGTTTAAATGAGAAGTGTCATGAAAGGAAAATACAAGGTGCTGAATTCCAATGTAAGAATTCTTCCCATCTGTGAAACATGGTTGTGGTTGTATCATGGATTGGGGTTGTTGTGCTGCTTCTGGGCAGAAGTCGTTCTACCAAAGAATGGTTAAAAAAGACTACACTTAATGTTTTGGAATGGCCATGTCCTGACCTTAATCCAATAGAAATATGGAAGAACCTGTACATGTGAACAGTATTTTAGAACTAAAGTTGTTCTGTAAAGACGAATAGGCTAAATCTGTCTAAGATAATATGCAAGTGATCAATAGGCATCAGAAATATTTGTTAGAGCCATAACTACGATTTCATATTTGTTTATGAGTATGTTGTGTTATTTCATGAAAATAAAAGTAATGTCTGTGTAATTGAATTTAAATTGTTCTATGGGGCTCTTATTTTGAAAGTGTGTAAAATGATGCTGTTTAGCTTTAAGAGCACGAGTTTATTAGTGAACAATTTTAGGAGCAGGGATGCACAAAGTTTTTGACCGTGTTTACTGTGTATTTGTGGAAGAAAACTGTAAAAAGAGGAAACTTTTGGATTTACATTTTCTTTATAAAGCACTTCTTTTGTTGAACACAGTTTTCACGCGCCCATTACTTTTCTGAGTGCTCCTAAGTCCTGAATAACACAGATACTGGATCTGCTGCCATAACAATATTAGCTGCAGCTATTCTAAAAATTACTAAAAAAAAAAAAGTCACACATACATAGACCATTTCATACCTACATTGTAATGTTAATTGGGTTAGTTGATCAAAAGTAAGGATAAACATTAAGAATCAGCGTCAGCAAATGGCATTTCCATTAACAATTTGTGTCGCTTTTTTATACATACAGATAGTCAAAGGGTTAGGAAAGTTTTCAGTGGTCAATATTTGAATTAATTTATTTTCAAACTTTTTAATACCATTTTTTGCATGAATGTTGTTTATAACATTACCTATACTAACAGCAAAACACAAATGCAACAGATGCCTAAAGGCACTACACAGCTCACAAAAATTAGGGGATATTTCATTATAAAATTTCATTTTAAAATATACCCTAATTTTTATGAGCGGTATATTAGGAATGTCTGCTGTTTTATAGTTGATGTGATAACATTTTTATATGTTGACTTGACCAGTTTGAATAGAACCACTGGAATAACCCCACCTTAATATTTTCTACACCGCTTTGAAAATGATATGCATAATGGGGTACAGAACTCTTCCATGGGATAACATTTGCAAGTACACCCACGATATTTGAAGAGAAAACTGACCTGGACACAGGGGACAGCAGCTGCCCTCCATTGTGATGGGTTGATGGCAAGGCAAAGCAGGGCAGCTCACTGTGGAGCATAGTGTCTGGCCCTGCAGGCAATAACAGTGTGTGCAGCTGTCAATGTCCCAGCGCTCCTCATCCACGTAGGTCTTGCCATTGAAGTGGCACACTGCTCTTGGTGTGGCGTCTAGCAGTAAAAAAGAAATCAGTGAAAACTCCCACACCACTGGCCTGTCACAGTAAAGCAGTTACAGTTCTCTCTGCCCCTAAAAATTCATTTAGAGGAATGAAAAAGTGTGTGAGCCCTCTTGAATTATCTGAATTTCTGCATTCATTACTCATGCTCAGCTCTTTATTCAATTTGCACCACATAAGTACTTAAAGTACTGAAATGTCAACCCATGATTTGCATACCAAGACAGTAGGGACAGCACTGTCCCTTGCGCAGGACGGGACGGGCGCAGTTGACTGGAGGGCAGGATTCGGAGAAGCAGCTGATTACTCCATCCATACACACACAGCTGGAGCAAACATTAGGTTTCCAAGACTCAGCAGCCAGAAAGATGTCACCCTCCTCGTTGCGGCAGTAGCTGGGCATGCTCTCATTGCTGGGTGACGGTGGGGTGAGAGGCTCATCTGCAAGACACAATAAATACACAAAGAAAATAGATTAAGTTCACAAAATCAATCCAGTCATGATTGTGATGAGTCACCTTTATCTATCAAATATGTATAATCAACTGCATCACTGAACAAATTACGGAAAGATAATGGCTAATGTTCGATACTGTTTTTATTGACTCTACACTAATTCACAAGCACACCACTTGTGATTTGATTGCTTACTAGACAGGCATAATTATTTATCCATTTTGTATACGCATTCAGCTAAAGATAATGACAAAGAAGACACTGTGACTAAGGTTCAGTCTAAGTTTATGATTCACATATTTATACATATACATTGATCTTGGCTGATTGGTTAAAATCGGCAATAGATTTCCTGAATAATTAATCACAATTTCAATAATTGGCAAAACAAATGTGATTGCCATTTTAGTTTAATATTATTATTATTATTATTATTATTATCATTATTATTATTATTATAGTCATTATCCTGCAGCTCTAGCATAGTAACAATTAATACAAACAAAAACAAATATGCATTACAGAAAATAAAGTTAGTGACCTTTAGATAAGTTATCAGCCATGTGTGGAGCATAAATCATACATAAACTGGATTAACCGTTCCACAAGCAGAAATCATGTTGTATAATAGGATGGTCACTGTGCGATGGACAACATGACTACACTGTATACTATATTAAGTAACCTTTAAAAAGCCTCTAAATTGCTCTCATTTCAAAATGGGATGTTTACTGTTAGGCATTTAGTTACTGCATTTGCAGATACAGAGTTGATCTACGATTAAATACAAATTAGTTCCATTGTAAATAATATTTTCTGCTTAATAGCTATAGATCAGTTGTAAAAGTACCAGATCATGAAGAGCTGCAATTTAGGATGTACTGTGAAACAGTGTTAATCAAACTTGGGGCTTAAAACGCACCAGGACAAGTCGCCGAAAAACCTCATGCAACGTAGTATCATAAATTGTTAATTAATTACATTGTTAATCATTAATGTATTAGTTTCATATCTTAAGCCTTATTTAAAAGCCTTAATGAGCATGCATTAATATGCAAATTACTGTCTGACTAAACTTTTAACAAATTACTTCCAACTTAATTTGTTCAGGCGCACATGAACAGGATTTCAGTAACAGCGTGATGATTTGCATCATCAAGTTTCCAAGGATCTCATTATCCTCTGGTAATCTAAATATCAGATATGTCTGACTCCAAGCTGCAAAGGTTGACATCACTCACTGAATTGATTTCTTCCAGGTAGGATAGGTAAGCTGGAAGGTACGAGGTCACTACAGTGGTGTGCTAGATTATCTGCTACACCCTCAATTGGAATAAGCAATTCAAATGATATTTCAAAGCATTTGTTTAACCCACTCTTTGCCTGTATTTACAGGAAAAAAATAATTTGATATACTAAAGACACTGTAATGATGCCCACCATGGCATGTTGTACTGTCTGTGCCTCTCCGCCACGCAAACAAGCATGAAACTATATGGAGACTCTAAGTTATTAGTAGAGGAGTGAGTATGAGTGCAAATGTGAAACAAAGACATGACCCTTCCTCCTTCAGCTCTCACACACTCCACCTGCTTCATGCCTTTGTCTCATCAATATTCATAGATCTTTGTTGAGCGCATCAGCCATCCTGTGCATCCTTATTCCCTCATTCCAGCTGGAGACTGCAGGCTTATCTCAGCATGAGGAAGATGTTGAACAGAGTGGCCAGGTTGCTGGAAATGAGTCTCAGACAAGCTGCTGTATTATCACTGCATCATACTGAAACATCTCTGGTACTCAGTAGGCCAGTCATGTACTGCTTCCTCCATGCACTATTCATAAGTAGCCTCACTTTGCTTTTACATTATGCACGATCATCTTTTTCACAAACTTTTCTTCAGGCCATAATTTTTCTAGACTCAGCCTCATGTTTAAAATGGCAACACTGGGGCCGTCAATGAGGGCGGAATTCTGTTCCACTATTTGTTCACTACAAAATGCCTTTTGGTGGCAACGAACACAATCCAGATATCAGAACTTTCTTGACTTGCTGTGGCCTATTACATTTCTTATACAAAACAGGAAGTCTGATGGTATAGTTCCGTATTAATCATTTAAGCAGCATTTTTTATGGGTGATTTTAATAATGTATAGGAACAGAAGTGCTTGATGTATTACCTGGGCAGTGTGGGCAGCAGGAGTCTTGAGTCCTGATAGGGTTCTGGCAAAGTAGTGGCGGACACACCTCGGTCTCACAGAGCACTCGACCACTGTGGCAGGTACACTGGGTGCATGAGTCAATGTTCCATGTCTCTCCTTCTACAAAGTATTCACCACCAGGGGCAAGACACACTGATGCCTCATTCAGCTCAGGTCTGTGAGAGCTTGGCTCGTCTGAACATGGAACAAACAAACTTTTAAACTCAGAACAATGGAATGCAATAAACATGCAAACTGAGTCCGTTTAGATCACACCCTGGTTATTTATCTTCCTGTGGTTTGTTGGGCCGGTAAAAATAAAGCATTTAGGTGAACAAAGATATGATCCGAGGCTGCTTGGAAGAATGAGATTTTACTTATTATAAGAACCTTATTGCTGTAGACCTTATATTTATTTCTGACTACAACAGTACCACTATATTTAAATAATTTTCTGTTTTATTAATAAGTACTGGATCTGTATTCTCCGCTCTAGTCTTTCAATTCTAGAAGCGCATGAAAAAAAGATTTGTTTACCAATCCCATGGCCATATTTCGACCAGTGAATGATAAGGTTTAAATACATTTTCATTTCTTCCCCATAATACACATTTATCAGCAAACTTCATTTTTGAGTTATAATAAATTTGCGCAATGTGAAAATGAACAGACAACAAATACACACAAACTTTTGGCTTGGATTCAAGTGAGAACAAAAGACTAACAGTTGTATAAGCTCCTTTATACTCCATTTATTTCTGACACCAAATCAGTCTAGATCCAGATCAAAATGTTGTTTAAGTGGTGAATTTAACCACAAAATGCACCCAAGACACATTGTCATATATGTTACATTTAATCCCTTAAACCATTTATATAAGCGGATACATAGTTAGCATTTAAACTCCACTCTTCTGTGTGAAGCTCTATTGTCCCTGCAATCATGCTCAGCCTTGTTTCTGAGAGTTATCTATACTCGATCTAAGAACTTATATTCACCATTTGACATTTACTTTTGTATTGTGCTTTGGTTATACTGCCTGGTTATTCTGTTGCTCTGGTTGTAGATATCTGGACTTCTTTTTGACACTGATCCTGCAGCGTGTCTGCCTTGTTTTGTATAAAAATGCTAAATTATCTATTGGAGAAAATATTCTCTTTTCATAAATTAAAAAAGACTTTAAAATAACTATACAAAAACTAACCCCCGTGTCAATATAAAATGCAGACATAAACAGGGTCACGGTGCATGGGTGGTGTTAATCTGAGTATGAAACATTTCCTGCATGTGGATTAAAGGCTCCACTTTACTTCAGGGGACTTTCCAATGTACTACAAAATAATTCCATTAAATAACATGAGCGTGTGGACTGTCAAACCTGGGCAGGTGGGACAACACTGACTGGAGCAGATACTTGGGTTGTCACAGTTAGGTACAGGGCAGGAGATGAGGGCACACATCTCACGGCCATCATGGCAGTAGCATTCCCTACATCCATCGTGCCAGCTCTGACCGTTCTCGTGTCTCCGGCCATCCATAGAGATGCATGAACCCAATTTAACAAAGGGACCAAGAGAAAAGGAGCTCTGGTCTGAACAGAGGGACAACAAAACTTGTTAGCGCTTATATTTGACTATTTTAAGTAAACATGCACATTTAGGAACTATTTAGCAATCACGAACACATTTGGGTGCAAATATGAGGTGGAACAGAGGAAAAAACTCCCTTGGTCATTTATTCAAATAAGAATGAAGATGTGTGTTGTGGAGGGCATTTGTCCTTTGTACCCTGGGTAATTGTTTAAAAGAACATCTGTCTGCTTATAATTCTGAAACTGTATGTGCCTAAAGCAAGTTTAAGGAGTGACCTGGTCGCAAAAAAGCTCTAATTCCAGTTCAAATGGTGTACACCCGGGGAACACTCCTAAAAATTAAACACATGCCTCTTTCTAAATTTACATGTACATTCCTACTGCCTTCCCAAATCGCACCTTTCCTTTCCTTTCTACACACTCTGGGACACTAAACAATACAAGATGTTTTACACCCCTGTTTCCATTGCACATCCACTTCTATGTGTCACCAGATGCATTTCTCATCACCTCTCAATAACGGTTGCAACGGCCAAGCCGATCTCAAATCAATACCGCAGAGAGATCTCACCTTGATTAAAATCCTACTGTGAGATATGAGGCGGAAATTCAAAGAGAGCTGGATTTACAAAAATATTTTGTGCTTCTCATTAATCAGATCCCAGCTTGGTGCAGCTCATAAATATTTCACATGCAAGAATCTATTATTTAGGGCACATCAAAAGAAAACTCAAGATGGCCAGGAATATAAGAGAGAAAAGCACAAACATGACCTTTGAGCAGGACAGGTGAGACTACAAATAAAGAAACACAATCAGTTGAGCTTGCAGCACCCTTAATAAATCAATGACATACAGCTATGACGTCTTAATAAAAAGGAATGCGGGATTACATAAGGTCTCTGTTTTGCTCTGGATAATGAGGACCGGACATTACAAGCCCAGTGGATTCTTATAAGATTACATAAACCTCTAAGGAGGGATTGGGAAACCAACCCTGTAGTGTGCATTCTTTTCTTTTGTATCCTGGATATGGCCTACAGTAACACAAAGGAGAAGTATCTCTGACTAATACAAAGTTCTACATGGACAGCTACACTCAGTATCATTACAGAGCTATTTTTAAAACAGCCCTTTACTTGGGCTTGCCTGTTTTGTCCTCTTTTATACCATTAGTTTATTTGCATGTGTACATTTCCATTTTAGTTGATTAAACTACATTTCAAAATACAAGCCCTCAGAATTACCATCAGAAATGCCATCAAAAATGTAAAAATGCGAATAAACACATGTTGTGTGTCCACTGCTACACGTAGCAACATTAGCCTATCGGGAAAACGCTGTCCTTTAAATATGCATACAATTTATCTGGCATTGGCATTGTTTAGTCATTGTTTTACTCCCAAACTTACCTCTGCACTGGCAAAGCAAACAGCCCAGTTCATCTTGTTGGAAGCCCAGTGGACAGGATTTATCACATGGCACCTCAGGACATTTCTTACAGCGACAAGAGTCACAGCCATGTTTGTTTTTACTGTTTGAGAAAAATGACAGACCACACAAGAAGTCTGATAAATTACAGTAGTTCAGTTGTAGCAGAAATATCCTGGATTATTACTAGTTTGTTGATATGACTGCATATGGATACTGTGATACATTAACTGTGATATATAGTACACTTTCAAAAAGAGCAGGACACAAGACTGTATCAATGGTTCATTAATACAAATCTGCACATAATGCATACACGCAGACAATAAATGTAATCTATGTGAGATCACTATGTGGGTAATTTTTTTAAACGGGTAATGCATCATAAACTGAGTTTTCTGTCCTCAGTGATGGATTAAGCAGACTCAAATGCATAGCATTTTAACATTTCAACTAAAATGCATACTGGATGTCAGCATTAATACATTTGATTCATAGCAGGGTATGAGGCAGGTGGATACGGGTAAGTAATACATATAAAAGATAGGCTGTAGGCAATATTTAGACTAGTGCACAGAAAGAAAAATGCCTAGTTTCACATTCCTAGAGGATTTGCACATGGCATGCTTTACTGAGAGTCTTAGTTCGGGGATAATGCAGATATGGAATAGCAGCACTGTGTGGCATGTTACAATTAAATATCGATGAGACGTACAAGAGATGAAATGCCTTATAATGTGCTATGGAAAAGGCACACAAATGTAATGTAATATTCCTGTGCAATCGTGTGCACCTTTAGCAAGCGGTGGAGCCCGTCACTTCTATTCACCTGGCCTAATTTCAATTTCATTACACCAACTAACAGGCAAATTTGAAACGGGTCCTTCACACAAGTCTGATTTTCCTAATGTTATTGGGGTTATTAAAACACCACCACAAAGGAATTCAGTTCTGTTCATATTTATGGTTTTCATTCTGTGAAGAGTTAACTGACTGGAGCGGATTTTCAGCTGTTACGTACATTAAAATACACACACACAAAGTTTGTCTTACTGTCCTGGTGAAGACTTTCCAATGACATAACGATTACTGAACACCTACACCTACTAAAAAAAGTAGTGATTTTCTAAAAAGCTTTGATGCTTTTGGTTTTTCAGTCTTTCCTGTGGGGACAAACAAAATGTCCCTGCAAGGTAAAACTCCTTGGCAAAACTTGACTGTATGTCCTTTTAACTATGCTTCCTTATTAATGCAAATATGTAAAAATAGCACAAATTTGTAATTTCCAATTCCTAATAATGGACATTAGTGTGGTAAGTGTGGTTATGATTGCTAAAATGAGGAAAATATCAAGCTCTGGGTTCTCAAAAGCAGCTTTAACCTTTGAGTGGGCTTTGTCATTGCTTATGTGTTTAGTGATGTATTCGTATTGTGCATGCATAACACACCAGGTGCTGACAGAGCCCAATGTCATAAGTTTACACAGGGCAGGTAGAGAGAGAGAAAGAGAGAAAGAAGAGGAAGGAGCAGGCTGGACCTTACATTGCAGGCATGTCAGCAGACGGCACATTAAAAATGACTTGCCAACACAAAGTATGAAACATTCAAGTCACCTCAGCACATAAACATCAGTCTACTGAAACCATCCAACACCTTTAAGTACACACGCATCATTCATCTGCCCATTCTTTCTCTCATGTGATGAATAATGGCCAGGAAAGCAGGCATACACAATGTGCATTTGGTTTGGTGATAAGGAGCTATCAGGTGTGATTTTGCTGCTCGGGCATATCAATAGATGGTGTAGGAATGGGTAAGACAGCATGTCTCTTCATGCATTATTCACACCTGGTGCTGTTCAGGCCTAAACAACTACCATCACTATTAGTGAGCATAAACAGATATCTAAAATTAGGATCCAAGATACGCACGCTCCCGCTCACACGTTCTCACGCGACAGCAGAACTGACAGTGTGCTGATGACGATACTCTAAGGACTGACAAAGGAAGTCGTGTAACTTTGAAAGACATGTAGTCGGCACGAACTGTAAGGGCACTTACAGACTACAGATAGATCAATTAATTAACCAGCCAATTTGAGATCTGTGCTCACAAGGCCGATACAAAAACAATGGAGAAAACACAGACAAAAGCTTTTCCAGCATCACATGCTGCACTTTAGCTTCTATCATGTGGACTAATCTAACATAGTATATTTTTGCAAGTATTTTCAAATGTTTTACCCAGAAATAAGAAATTGATGTTATTTGATGCTGTAATACATGCTGTTAAGTGCAATAAAATTCTGATGAGTTTGTTCAGAATCAGATACATATCACAAATCGACTGACTTGATTTTATTAACTTCTCATACATTCTCGTAGCGTCAATGCTACACATTTTTAGAAATTGTGTTCTTATATGGTGTATGGAAGAAGCTGTAGAAGCTGAGCATCCCTTCACTTCGATGGGACTGCATGGAAGATTTTATTAACGTCAACGGTCACTGGATAAATGCCATGTGTTTGTTCCACCCTCGGACGCTCAGCATATCTGGGAGTGAATGGAGCTGTGGGCTGGCCTCGGCCGGCCTGGACGCTGACGCACAGTAATCAAATCAATTATTGTTTCAGTAATCAAAAATATTATATAACTTCAACATGTCCTCGTTAGTGTTTAATATCGTTGCGTTAGCTTGTTCAATCATTCATAATGTTTGTTAGGTCTGAGTAAACTAGCCAGATACCAAGGTGCACACGATGGCAGACAATCTGCTTACGTCAAAGCAGACATCTCAGACCCACGAGACGAGCCCATGAGAAAACGCTGTCTCTCCTAATTCCAGGATCCCCAGGAGTGCTACAGTATGGATATCCTTGATAATCTCATGGAGCAGTTTTTTTTTTAATTTGGATAGTCATTTCAGGGAAGTTTGTTAACATGAGAGAAATGTTTCCAGTGGAGGCATTCCAGAGTGTCCTGATGAGTTATGGCTAATACAGAGGTCTTAACTTCAAGTCCTGCATTCAAATCAACAGAGGAAAGCTGTGTGATTTCTTGTTTTTTTTTCTAAAAGACAGTGGACTGCCTGTGCAAAGAACAGCACAATGCTTTAGTTGTATGAGCAGTTATCATTAGTGGAAACAATTGCAGCTACATCTGCTGGTGCAGAAAGATGCTTCTCCTGTTTAAAAAGGCTCCAGTCTTACACCCGCAATACAACGGGCCAAGGCCAACTATGCTAGCTAGCTCTTCTGACCATTGAGAGAGACACCGGTCAAGTCTCTGGAAAAGACGCCTACTTGGTACAATAGGGTCACGGACCATTTTCTTTAAAGATCAATGCTAGCAATGCAGGCGAAAAACACTATTTTCAAGTCTAAAATCTTTCATAGCTATTCAAGTGAGTGAAATTGGCCCTGGGAATGCAATAGCATATGACTCCCACCATTGTCATACTCACAAAACCACTGAGTGAACCCCTGTGCACTGCAAACCTCGAAGATAACATTTTATGAGGATAGAGAATTTTGTATTGATTTGATCTGTAGCCATGGCAACAAGATGCCAACTAAAGCAATTTTTTCACCTGACTGTACATTTTTACTCACAAGACAAAACACTAACTCCTCATCTCTGCTGAAGAATTCCAGCACTATCAACAGAAAACAACAAAAAATATGTGCCATAACCTTTTACCATCCATCTACCCATGATACATTGTTTGATAGACGGTTAAGAACCCGCAACTGTACTGATAAAACAACAGAAGAACCAGGCTTTCTAAATTAAAGGCACATCTCAGAAGCACTTTGGCAAAGCACAAACCAAGTTTCACTGTGATCTTAGGAACAGAGAGAATAAAACACACCTGCAGTTCTCAGACTTCTGAATTAGGTACTCTGACAAACTACAGTGCTACCAACTAGAGCCAAATGTTTGAAGGCATGTCTAAATCGCCACACTAAATATCACAAACTACAACTGTGGGATAAAAATGGCTCCCTGGATAAAAAGTTTTAAAGTGAACAATGTACCAGGCATTCAGGGAAACGGTTCATTTTTCCAAGTTTGAGAGTAGGCTTGCTTGTTAACTTGCTGTCAGAACAGCTGGGCTAAGCTTTTCTACAATGCCTTGTCACTGTATGCCTTGCGCTCTCATGGTAGACTGGCACCAATTTTTCTGTTCACAGCAGTGTAGAAACATGCTGTTGAGGAGATTATGCTTTTTGTTCGACTATTCCAGCCTGCCCTCTGGCAGCCTGGACTACTTGCCAGAACTAATCTGAGCCGAGCCTAATTAGCTGTCAGTCGTGTACCTGCAGTATGGCCAAATGAAATCCCTGCAACACAAATGAGCATTTAGTCAGTCAAAAGGGAAGCTCAGCATTCAGGAAAATCATAGGGAGGCAGTTAAGCTTGTGCTGATAGCAGCTGCATGTCACACTCGAAATTATCTCAAAAAAAGGAGCAGGTATAATGGAAAGCATGTGAACAGATTGAAATGTCTCTGAGATGAGACTATGGGACATTAACAGGGGTTGAAGGGAGCAATGACGTAGGACAAAACATTTCATGAAAGACAGAACGCAGTATGAGGATTAAGTTTTAGTGTTGTTCTTACACAAAGCCGAAGGGACAGTTTTTGGTACAGGCCACTGGCTTGCACTTCTTGTGGCGTTGCCGGCACTGACATAAGGCACAACCATTGACATCTGTCTGGAAGCCGGTCGGACACTTTAGGGTGCACCCTGTGATCAGTGCGCTGCAGAGTTCATCTCCTAAAGACAAGAAATATAAAATGTCAAACTAATAACAATCTCGCAATCCATATAGTCAGTCTATATGAAAAGCAGTAATCTATTTCTGTAATATAGTTGAGGACAAAAGTATGTGACCACTAGTTACAAATCGAAGCCAAAACTTGTCCGTCTATTTGTGGATAAGAATTCATACAGTAGCTAACTCATGACCCGCATGGCATCTCGAAGCTTTACAAAAACTTGTGCTTAAAAAAAAATGTGATGACCAAACAAAGTCATGAAGTGCTGCCTCCACAGTCATCTGCTTAAAATCAGTATTTTATAAAAAAAAAAAAAGTATGATGGATAAAAGCAGAGAAAGTCATGCATTCAGTAACATTCCATGCTTTATTTCATGCTGGCCTAACATGGACCACCAGACTTTAAGCATGTGGAGTCAATGCCAGCTTAAGTGCTTACTATCACTGCAGTAAAAAGGGATCATACTAAATAATTCTACAATGTTTTTTTTTTTCAGATTCAGCTTTTTAGTTAAACTTTTAGGCTGATTATATTATGATCATCAAAAAATACTTTACATTAAATTATATACAAATGTAAAATAGAAACATTTTCATTAGTGGTCTCAGACTTTTGGCACCCACTTTATATTTGCAATGTACAATTAATACTGTAAACAAATGAAGTAATAGTTTAATTTTAGATCATGTTTTTGGTGTTTCCTGATGGCAAAACTTGGCATTACAGTAACCTGGGACGTAGAGCACATACACATTAGCATGCTCACATCACGATCTGATAAACAGCAATTCTCTAGACAACATAAACTCGCTATTGTGATGGAATTTGTTTCATTTATTGTATAGACAGTTATTAGACACACCTGTTGTAGTTCTCATCTTACAAACTGCAGCAGATAAGCTAGTTTAAATGATTCAAAGAGGTGTGTAAAGAGTAGCAGTTCTACATTGGGCACAGGACTGAAAATAAACTCCCCCAGGCTATCTACTCCTAGTATACTCTCATCCACTGATGTCAAACAAACTGCTGTTTGGGTGTCTCTATTAACAAAACCAGCACTCAACGCTCCTCTTCTCTTTGCTCTGACTCATACAAAATCTGCCTCTTTTAGCA
>JAUZST010079862.1:0-20705 GCA_034779995.1 Parotocinclus haroldoi | reverse complement strand
TTTAAGTTCAGTCTAAAGCTTGTTTATGTTTTGCTCTTGTCCTTTATTTTAAAACATTTATCAGTAACTTGCAAAGCTTATGTAAAGCTTATGTTTTTTGTGTTTTAACTATTGCAAAGCATTAATCAGTAACTTGCAAGGAAGCACATCAATAATTAATAAAATTATTACAATAAAAATATTACAAATAAAAGGTCTTTCTCATTGTGTAACGATGTAAGTTCAGTCTAAAGCTTGTTTATGTTTTGCTTTTGTGCTTTAACTCATTTAAAACATTAATCAGTAACTTGCAAAGATGCACAACAAGCCTCGTAATTGTTCTTTTAGCGAGATGAGCACAATGTTGTTTGATTCGTCACAGTAACGCTGTGTGAGATAGTATTGAACAACATAATGCCCATGTCTTCTTATGAAAAGAGACAAGAGCATTTTGTCATAACAAAAGGTCTTTCTCGTGTATATGTTAAAGCATTTATTAGTAACTTGCAAGGAAGCACATCAAAGCTTCCTAATTTTGCTTTTAGCGAGATGAGCACAGCGTTGTTTATTGAACAGTATTTTGAATTGAACACCTGTAGTGTTGTGTAAGTCTAAGAGAGATCAGTCAGAGTATAACCTCTGTCTCACATGAAAAGACTTCAGTACAGTCTTGTATACGATTTAGGGTATTGTTTTAAGACATGACTGTGTTGATACATCTATTCATGACTGGTAAATAAGCACATCCAGCCTCAGAATTGTACTTTCTTTAGAGATGAGCACAGTATCGCTGTGTGAGAATTTTTTAAACAGCACAATGCGTGTCATTTTATGAAAACATTCAAGAGCTTTCATTCGTCGTAAAATCTCTTTCTCATGTGTAAGGATGTAAGTCGAGTCTAAAACTTCTTTTTTTTTGCTTTTGTGCTTTAACTATGTTAAAACATTCACCAGTAACTTGCAAAGAAGCACATCCATATTCAGCAATGTACTTTCTGCAAGATGAGCACACTATCGTTGTTCACTACATTATTGAACAGCTTTATACATTAAACATCTGTAGTTTTGTGTAAACACTTTAAAAGCGTTCATTTAAAGTAAAACGTCTTTCCCATGTGAAAAGATGTAAAGAAGTTCTGCAGATTGGTTACGTTTTGGGTATTTGATTTAAAACATAACTGTGTTGATTCATCTATTCATGATTTGCAAAGATGCACATCCAGCCTCGTAATCGAGGTTTTTGCGAGACTGCAAAATTTGCAGACTGCACTGACATCTTTACACATTAAACATTAAGAAAACTACAGATGCATCATGAGTTTTAAAGAGCAGTGGTGTACTCATCTCCACAGAACGTACATTCCTGAGGCTTGATTTGCATTATGCTATTTAATAGTATCTTAAACAGCATTAAAGTGCAATTCTGTGGTTGGATTTCTTTTTTTGCAAGTTACTTTTGCAAGCTCCCCAGAAAGTGAAGAGAGTGCTGGTTAACCTGATGTAGCTTAATGCAAACTGTTCGACAATATCGATTATGACTTTTGGTACAAAATATTTAATATTAAAATGCTTCTTACAGGACCATTCATTCGTTTTGTTGTCATACTGAAAGAGTGACCCATCTTCAGAGCTATTGGCAAGGAGATGATATAATATCTATAATAATAATCCTAATATTTGGGAGTCATTGGAGTTGAGGAAACTTATTTGCTATTGTTACTTTTGCGGTCCTTGACAGGTAACTGGAGGGGGCGCTAGCAAAGCACTGATTTTAAATTAGTCAGTTTTTGACCTACTTCCTATTTGTTTTGTAGCTGATACTCTCCAAGGTTACATGCTCTTGCAATGACGGCAACAAAGTTTTGCATACTTAAAATTCGATGTGGCATTTGACATTTTTGACATTTTGTCAGTTCCTGTCAATGACAGGTGACTAATGACAGAGTCAGTTTATACCTACATTCACAAAATAAATGTCAAATCCTTGGCAGGGAATTTGAGACATGGGGAAGGGCATTGACTGTAACCATTCTGTATTTCAACCTACAGACAATTTGCCAGTGTTTGACAAGGTTTTATTACAGTCAGTTTTACATCTAGTTCCAATAGCTTTGAAGCCCCTGGAAACCAAGAGAGGGCCATGCAATTGACATTACAGGCAAACTATTTAGTAGGTTTAGTGCCTGGCATGTCATGCAACACTTTGTCAAATTAATAGTTTTTTTACATACACTAATGTATTGTATCATTACTTGTATCCCTGATACAGCACTTCCGCATGCACACAGTTTCTGCACTGTAGTTGTTATAAGGCCTGCCAAATTTTCTGGGCGCAGGTCCAAATCAGACTGGGTTACACTAAATACTGAGCGCTATGGTATAGTGGAATGCCTGGGACAACAAATACTACACGTGCATTTAATGTCACCTCAGAGTGTAACCAAGACCAAGCCTGCCTAATTTCTTTGGCTGTGGGTCAACAATGGAATTTCAGTAATTTCCCTGGTGGAGCCTCTGTGCAATGTCAAGAACCTCAAGGGTCAAATAAGGGCCAAATAAATTTTGAAGCCTGTTGCAGTTGCCTGTTACTGTAAGGTAACATGTTTTGACATTATGACCGTTATCAAAGCACAAAGACCCATGATTGCTTTAGCTGGGCATACAGCTCCCTTGGCTTGGGGTGAAGCTAGGAGGTTGGGGTCAGCTGAGGGCCGAGCAAGGGCATTCACAATTAGTCAGTCAGTTTTAAACCTACAACCTAATTTGGCAGACTTGGTCCTGGATTCAAATTACTTGTTTTGCAGCTGTAACCCTTGAGGTTCCCGAGAGGGCACAGAGTCTGTAATTCAAAAGGTTTTTCACCTTAAGTAAAATTGTCAGGCTTGGTCTCAGCTATTCTCTGAGATGATGTTCCGTTGGGTTTCCTTATGTCCTTGGCACAGCATGAGACCTGAGACATAATTTTGAATGTAGCCCAGTGCAACCAAATTTAGCAGACATTGCCCACACATAAATGCCATCAACCCAACATTCATTAAAAATGTAGGCAATGCGTGTTTGTCTACATGTCACGCAACCAAAATGTCATACTTTAATGCAGCGATTTTTCCATGTTCTATAACCCCACCCTAAACTTTTTTTTGCTATTTGGACAAAAGACAGCTCCGCCTACTTAAATTTCTCACAAATTAGCCATATGTGCGAAACCTACTTTTGCGAAATAGTCCTAGTTTTTTTTACTCATTTAATATACAAAAAATGCTTTAAAATTCGGAAGCCTCTATGTGTCAATAATCATTGAAAAAAGGTGACTTTTGTATACAGCATGGCTGCCATATGCTAATAAATACATTTTATTTTAATTGTTTGGCATGCCACCTCAGGATGTTCATACCAAGGCCTGCCAAATTTTGTTAGAGTTATCAAATGACAAATTCTAAAATTTTTACTTGGTAGGCTCTCTGTGCCCTGACAGGCGGGGTCCCAGTCCTGGACCTTAAATACCCTATAAATATATAGGGCCAAATAGGGTATCTCATGTCATCTAAGAGCGTATCCAGGACTAAGCCTACCATTTTTTTGTGGCTCAGTACATTACAAACTGACTGAATTGAGTCCAGTTTAGTTAAATTTATATCCAGAAGTAGGTGAACAACTTACTGAGTTAAAACCTGTGACCTTAGTGTCCTATCAGAGATGTCAAGGGCATCAAATGTTATCTCCGTTTGTATGTAAGTATGTATGTATGTATGGCGAAGTATGTCAAATAAGGTTGAAAACATACAAACCCAAGTGTCACGCCAGCAACTCCAAGGTTATCTTATCTTACCAATATTAAACCGATATAACATAGCACATACGTAAACACATTTAGCCTCAGAATTGTACTTACTGCAGAGATGAACACAACATGACTGTCAGGTACTATTGAACAGCATAGTACATATGTAGTTTTGTGAAACCAGTCTATGCTCATTCATCGACAAAAAATGTTTTCATGTGTAAAGATGAAACAGTATGAGCTTGTTTAAATTTTACGTATATGCTTTATGAGAGAACTATGTTAAACATCTATAATTAATTTTACAAAGGGAAAAAAACCTCAGGAATGTATTTTCTGCAGATATAAGCACCCTAAAGTCGTGTACGACAGATGCACATCCAGCATCAGAATTGTATTTTCCGCAGAGATGCACTATTGCTGTATTGTCTGACATATTATTGAATATCATAATGTGTAGTTTTCTGAAAATAGTCTAGAGATTGATAGTAAAACGTCTTCCTTCCCATCTGTCATTAGGATGTAAGTACAGTCTAAAGCTTGTTTGATGTGTGAGATAGTATTGAATAGAAAAAATATAAAAAATGTTGAATGTCAAAGCATTCATCAGTAACTTGCCAAGAAGGACATCAAAGCCTCGTAATTGTGCTTTTAGCGAGATGAGCACAACGTTATTTATAGAATTGAACACCTGTAGTGTTGTGTAAACAGTCTAAAAGCGATCATTCAGAGTATAACCTCTCTCTCGCATGAAAAGATGTTAGTACAGTCTGCAGATTGTTTACGTTTTAAATATTTGCTTTAAGACATAACTTTGTTGATTCATCTCAGTGTGACTTTGCAGAGAAACACATCCAGCCTCAGAAATGTACTTTTCTGCGGAGCACAATAAGGCCGTTTAAGACACTATTATGAATTGACCTGCAGTTTTGCGTAACCAGTCTAAGAGCGTTCATTCAGAGAAAAACGTCTGTACTGCTTACACAACTGCTTACGTGTTCTGTGTAAAAACCTGCTCAGTAGTGTAGTAAACAATGCTCATCTTGCATGAAGCACAATTCAACTCTAAATATAATGTCCGCAATAGATTATTTATGAGCGTTATGTACACAATGCACATCCTGCCTCAGAATTATACTTTATATAAGATTAGCACACTATCGTTGTTTACTACACTACTGAGCAGCTTTATACACTGAACAGTAAGATCGACACAGACAGTAAAACGTATTTTCCTCCTAAAAGTCTGCAGATTATTTTCGTTTTGGGTATTTATTTTAAGACATGACTGTGTTAATACATCTATCAATTACTTGCAAAGAAGCACATCCATTCTCAGAATTGTACTTTCAGCGGAGATGAGCACATTAACTCTAAGATAATGACGGGCATTATGTACGCAATGCACATCCAACCTCAGAATTGTACAGATGAGTACAGTATCGCTGTGAGATATTATTTAACAGCATAATGCATATGTATTCTGAAAACAGTCAAGAGCATTCATTGACGGCATTATGTACACAATGCACATCCAACCTCAGAATTGAACAGATGAGCACAGTATCGCTGTGAGATATTTAACAGTATAATGCATATGTAGTTTTCTGAAAACAGTCAAGAGCATTCATTCATAGAAAAATGTCTTTCTCATGTGTGCAGTCTAAAGCTTGTTTTTGTTTTGCGTTTGTGCTTTGACTATGTTAAACATGCATCAGTAACTTGCAAAGAAGCACACCAAGCCTCTTAATTGTAACTTTTGCGAGATGAGCACAACATGTACACAATGCACATCTAGCCTCAGATTTGTATTTTCTTCAGGTATGATACTATCTAACAGCATAATGCACACAGTCTTAATCCAGCCTCAGAATTGTACTTTTGCAAGATGAGCACACTATCGTTGTTTCCTACACTATTAAACAGCTTCTTACATTAATTATTTGTAGTTTTGTGTAAACAGTCTAAGAGCGTTCTTTTAACAGTAAAACGTCTTTCTTACGTGAAATATAATATTGAAGTGCATTATGTCCACAATGAACAGCCATCTTTAGAATTGTACTTTCTGCCGAACTGAGATATTACTGAGCAGCATAATGCATATGTAGTTTTATGAAAACAGTCTAGAGCATTCATTTATAGTAAAACGTCTTTATCATGTGTAAAGACGTAGGTACAGTCTAATGCTTGTTTGTGTCTTGTGTATGTGGTTTAACTTTGTTAGAATAAGTTTCCACCAGAAACTTGCAAAGAAGCACATTCATCCTCAGAATTGTACTTTCAGCGAGATGAGCACACTATCGCTGTATAATACACAATGTACAGCTAGCCTCAGAATTATACCTTCTGCAGATATGAGCACATTTTCGCTAAGTGATGTAGTATTGAAGAATTGTACTTTCTTTCAGAGATGAGCACAGTATCGCTGTGTCAGATATTATTGAATAGCATGATGCATATGTAGTTTTCTGAAAACAGTCAAGAGCACTCATTCATAGTAAAACGTCTTTCTCATGTGTAAAGCTTTTTATATTTTGCATATGTGCTTTAAGTATGTTGAAACATCTATCAGTAACTTGCAAAAAACACATCAAGCCTCATAATTGTACGAGATGCGCGAGATGTCGTTGTTTATGGAACACCTGTAGTTTTGTGTATGCAAAACTAAGAGCGTTCATTCGGAGTAAAGCATCTTTCCCACATGAAACGATGTTTGTTTAGTCTGCAGATTGTTTACGTTTTAAATATGTGCTTTAAGACATAACTGTGTTGATTCACCTCAGAGTGTCTTACAGAAAAGCACATCCAGCCACAGAAGCACTATCACAGTTTAAGACGCTATTGAACAGCATTTTGACTTGAACACCTGTAGTTTTGTGTAAACAGTCTAAGAGCGTTCATTCACAGTAAAACATTTTTTCCCACGAGAAAAAATAATATTGAAGAGCATTATGTACACAATGCACATCCAGCTTCAGAATTGTACTTTCTGCGGAACTGAGAACATAACCGCTAGTGTAGCCAAGACCAAACCTGCCAAATTATTTTGGCTGTGGACCTATGGAACCTATGGAATTTCAGTCATCTCCCTGGTGGTGCCTCTATGCCCTGTCAAGGGCCCTCAAGGAACCTCAAGGGCTGAATAAGATGCCCTTAGGGTCCATGATGTACCTGACAAGGATTTTGAAGCCTGTAGCAGGACATACACTGTGCTTCAGTCTGTTTTTAACATGCAGCCACCAAATGTGGCACACTTGGCCCCAGACAACAAACTGAGGTGACATGTTTTGCCTTTGTTCTCGGTTATTCTCTGAGATGATATGCTGTTGGGCTTCCTTATGTCCTTGGCGCAGCATGAGGCCTGGGACATAATGTTGAATGTGCAACCAAATTTAGCAGACATTACCCAGACTGAAATGATATATTCCCAACCTGCATTAAAAATGGCAGACTTGGTCTTGACTTCCTTTACAGGGCACAGAGACTCATGGTAATGCATTGACAGTTTTCAAAATTCAGCCGCAAAGTTTGGCAGGCTTTGTTTTGGATTCACTCAGAGGTGACATGAGATTCATTTGGGTTCCATGATGTCACTGGTGTTAAGGTGCAAGGCAAGACATTGGCTGTAAACAGTCTATTTTTTACTTACTGCCACCAAATTTGGCACACTTGGCCCTAGATACAAATGCTTGTGATGCTTTACCACTGTGATCCTGAAAAACATTGACAAAACACAGAGACCCCTGGCAAGGCATTAACAGTAAATAAGTCAGTTTTTGATCTACAAAATTTTGCGTTGAGTTGACAGGGGACCTTGGGACCCCTGATTGTCCCTGCCCTGACTGGCAACTATAGTCTGTAACAACTTTGTAACAACACTGACATGTTACACCTATTTGGCCCTTAAGGTTCTTGACAGGGCTCAGATGCCCCACCAGGGAAATGACGGAAATTCATTAGGTTGTTTGACCCACAGCCACAAAAAAATTGGCAGGCTTGGTCCACATGATTTGGCCTCCTTGGTCCTGGATAAAATTTAAGGTAACATGAAATGCACTTGTGTCCCTGGTATTCAAACTCAGAAAATTTTGCAGACTACATCCCAGTCATAAATTGACCTTTGGGCTCTTAAGTTCCAAAAAAAGCAGGTCTTGTTCTGACTACAACCTGAGGTGACGTATAATTGTGACTCTTGAAGTCAGATATAGGACTTAATGTATTGACAGTACTTCAGTAGATTTTCAGTCTACAGCCACAACAATTGGCTGACTTGGTCTCAGATACTTTATCTGATAGGGCATATACTGTAACTCAGTCAATTTTCTAATTACTTCGGCCAAACTTTGCAGGCTTAATTCCAGATTTAAGCTGAAGTGACATGCAAATGAGGGCATTGACTTTAACCCAGTCTATACTCGACCTACAGCAACCAAATTTGGAATCTTGGCTATGGATACAAACTGAGTTGACATGTTTTGCCCATGATACATAGCAGGCCATTGACTGCCACATGATTTGGCCTCCTTGGTCCTAGATAAAATGTGAGGTAACATGCAATGGATTTGAGGTCCCTGAGGCTGGGCACTCAGTTTCTTGGTATGGAATTGGCGGAAAATTCCATCATTTTTTAAACTTATGGTCAAAACAATTGGTAGACCTACAACTTGAAGTCGCCACAGAGTATTATACCACAAAGGCCTTTATGGTCCACGGCAGTGTACAGTGGTGTGTGGTGTATCATTGACTGTAATTCAGACATTTTATTGCCCACAGCAATAAAAATTGGCACACGTGGTAACGTGTCCACACATCCTGAGGTAAAATATGGTGCCCTAGCAGACTTTGACATCCTTGACAGAACACAAAGACCCCTGGTAGGGTATATGTTGCAAAAGTTGTTTCATTGCACAAAACAGAGTTTTGTCATTAGAGATTAATAGTAATAGAATGTATAGATTTGAAATTACCCGACATTCTCTCTCTCTCTCTCTCTCTCTCCTGTTTCTGTCTCTCTCGCTCTCTTGCTTACACACACACACACACACACACAACCAAACACATGTGCTGGCATTTTCACAGTTTTGATATAATTCCTCTTCTAGGCCCGATTAGATCCGCTGTAAACAAAGTACTGCACAGTTTTTGAGCAACAGCTGTGAAAATCAACATACTATTGTTATTTCTTTTTCTTCTTCTTCTTTTTCTTCTTCTTTTTTTTCTTCTTCTTCTTGTTGTTGTTGTTCTTCTTCTTCTTCTTCTTCTTCTTCTTATTATTATTATTATTATTATTATTGCAAATATTCCACCTGTTTTTCAGTGTGCTTCCACTCCCACAGATCAAACTAGTTTCCACAGTTCAAAAACTACTGACTTAGTCAGTGTTGAAAGGTAACTGCTAAGTGACCTTTTGTGCCAAGTGAGAAGCCTCCAAGGCCATAATGTTATGATGTGTCACCTCAAGATAAATTTTAGTTTTTTTGTTTTTAGTCCAAATCAGACTGGGTTACACTGAATACTGATCGCTATTAAATAGTTGGAATGCCAGGGACAACAAGGACAATAAGTTACCTCACGTTACCTCAAAGTGTAACCAAGACTAATCCTGCCAGATTTTTTCAATTTCAGTCATTTCCCTGGTGTGGTCTCTGTGCCCTGTCAAGTACCTTAAGGGCCAAATAGGTGTAACATGTCAATGTTGTTACAAAGTTGTTATAGACTGTAGTTGCCAGTCAGGGCAGGAAGAATCAGGGGTTCCAAAGTCATTGCATGTCAACGCCACCCATATCTGGGATGGAACCTGCAAAATTTTCTATATCAGAAACTGACTTTTTAACTGTCAATTCCTTGCCAGGGGCCTCTGTGCTTTGTCAATGTTTTTAAAGGTTACAATGGCATAGCGTCGCAAGCATTTGTATCTAGGGCCAAGTGTGCCAAAATTTTGGCAGTAGGACAAAAATGGACTGGATACAGCCAGTGTCATGCCCCACCATCATGGAACCCAAATGAATCTCATGTCACCTCTGAGTGTATCCAAAACAAAGCCTGCCAAACTTTGCATCTAAAGTTTGAAAACTGACTGTCAATGCATTACCATGGGTCTCTGTGCCCTGTAAAGGATGTCAAGACCAAGTCTGCCATTTTTAATGCAGGTTGGGAAGATGTCATTTCAGTCTGGGCATTATCTGCTAAATTTGGTTAAACTGGGCTACGTTCAACACCCTGCCCCAGGCCTCATGCTGTGCCAAGGACATACGGAAGCCCAAGGGCATGTAATATCGTCTTAGAAAATAGCCGAGAACAAGCCTGATAATTTCTTTTTACTGATTCTGAAAAATTTTTACCTGTCCGATTTTCATGCATCTATCTCGAAAAAAAGCAGTTGAAAAAACAGCCCTATTCATTCTCTATGGGATTTTTGTGTTGGAAAATCGGGGGTTCTGGGTCCACGGTTCGAGATTATGTCTTAGCTTTATACAAGCACACCTTACACAATCGGACCACACATACTAAAGTTTGATCAGAGTGAATATCTCGAAAACTGTGGTCTGTGAAACGCGGCGAAGAAACGGTGGAACTATAATAATAACTAGAATTGTGTATTTCCTGAAGAAAACACTGGATGGTTGCACAGCTAATACTTTTGGATTGTGTCCCAATACTTTTGGCGTGGTGTTACTTTGTGTCCCAAAAATTTTGGCCTGGTGTGGGATTGTGTCCCAATACTTTTGGCCTGGTGTGGTAATGTGTCCCGATAGTTTTGAGCTGGTGTGATTTTTTTGTCCCAATCCTTTTGGCCTGATGTGGCTTTGTGTCCCCATACTTGTGACCTGGTGTGGGATTGTGTCCCAATACATTTGGGCTAATGTGGGATTGTGTTCCAATCCTTTTGGCCTAATGTTGTTTTGTGTCCCCATACTTTTGGCCTGGTGTGGGATTGTGTTCCAATACTTTTGGCATGAGGTGGGATTGTGTCCTAATGCTTTCGGCTTGATGTGGGATTCCTAGACTCAGCTCATTATAACTCGTAAAGTAATTACTCAACCAATTAGATTGTGGTGTGTGAAAATTCCGTTTTGACATTACAAGAGTGGGGCCATTCAGAATGAATGGGGTGATTTTCCTGAAGAAAACACTGGATGGTTGCGCAGCTAATACTGTTGGCCTTTAGTGAGACTGTGTCCCAATACTTTTTGCCTAGTGTGGTTTTGTGTGCCAATTCTTTTGACCTGGTCTGGCATTGTGTCCCAATACTTTTGGGCTGGTGTGGGGTTGTCTCCCAATCCTTATGACCTGATGTGGTTTTGTGTCCCCTTATATTTGGCCAGGTGTGGGATTGTGTTCCAATACTTTTGGCCTGGTGTGGGATTCCTAGACTCATCACAACTCATAAAGTAATTACTCAACCAATTAGATTGTGGTGTGTGTGACAATTTCGTTTTGACATTACAAGAGTGGGGCCATTCAAAATGAATGGGGTGAATTTAAAGAGTGATAAAAAAGTGAATGGAGCTTAAGATCACTCTGATAAGCAAGGCTGGTTATATCATATATACCCATCCCTACCCACACATACCCCTAAATACCCATCCTTACCCACACATACCACTAAGAAAGGTTTGTGTGTGAGACAAGGCCTCGATGATCGTTTTTATGTAAAATGGTGTAGAACCGTTAAAAAATGCCTCAGCTATGACAGTTTTCATTAAGACTTGATTGAATTATTTTACGATGGAGGAGCTTAGAAGCCCCTCCACCCTCCCTTTCTATTCCTCTGTGTGTGTGTGACAGAGAGAGAGCTACAAAATGACAGTTATTCATTTAAATTGAAACAGTCTCATGTCTTAAAGCAGAAATGTAGGTCCCAAACAAATGCCCATAACGAAAAAAAATATATGTCCTATCACTTATCCGAAAAGTTTGTGAGCGAGAGTAGGCCTTGTGGTTTAAAATGGTGTAGATCCAGTGTCTGCGCTAGGATGTTGTCAAAACATTTCTGGAAACACGAATCGATTCAGTCTGTCTCAGTTTTTTATAATGAAAGAGATAGGGAACCAATCTCTGACTTCCTGGACACAGATCACCATATCTTGGAAACGATTTACTCCACCGATTAGATATTTTGTAGGGGTTATGTCTACGTTTTAAAGTTTAAATGGAATTTCTACATGAAACTGTACCATAGTTACAACAGTTTGTTTGACAAAATTGACACAATGGCCTTGTGGTTTCGCTAGAGTGCCCGAAGATTCCGTTTTGACATGATGTGGTTTTGTGGTTTTGGCCTGGTGTGGGATTGTGTCCCAATACTTTTGGCCTGGTGTAGAATTCCTAGACTCAGCTCATCATAACTCATAAAGTAATTATCCCAACCAATTGGATTGTGGTGTGTGTAAAAATTTCGTTTTTACATTACGAGTGGGGCCATTCAAAATGAATGGGGTGATTTTAAAGGGTGATAAAATGTGAACGGAGCTTACAATCACTCTGAAAATTAACAAGGCCGGTGATAAAATTACCTGGTCCACGCTGACCGATCATGCATCTACCTCAAAAATTGACCGAGCTAAAGTGGTTGGGTGGGAAAATCGTAGGCACCGGGTGCCGAAACTGTGGGCTGTGAAATGGTGGAACTATAATAATAATAACTAGAATCGTGTATTTCCTGTAGAAAACACTGGATGGTTGCTCAGCTAATACTTTTGGCCTAGTGTGGTTTTGTGTGCCAGTTCTTTTGACCTGGTCTAGCATTGTGTCCCAATACTTTTGGTCTGGTTTGGGATTGTGTGCCAATACTTCTGGGCTGGTGTGATTTTTTTGTCCCAATACTTTTGGACTGGTGTGGGATTGTGTCCCAATACTTTTGGGCTGGTGTGAGGTTATGTCCCAATCATTTTGGCATGATGTTGTTTTGTGTCCCCATACTTTTGGCCTGGTGTGGGATTGTGTTCCAATACTTTTGGAATGGCGTGAGATTGCTTGATCAGATCATCATAAGTCGTAAAGTAATTACTCAACCAATTAGATTGTGGTGTGTCTGAAAATTCCGTTTTGACATTACAAGAGTGGGGGCATTCAAAATTAATGGGGTGATTTTAAAAATGATAAAAAGTGAACGGAACTTACGATCACTGAAAATTAACAGGGCCGGTGATATCATAACCTGCTCCACGCTGCCCGATTTTCATGCATTTCATTTCGCCACTAGATGGAGACATTGAATTTTGGTTCGTAATTTGCATTCAGAGGAGTCACGTGGCACGTCATCTCGACTAACGGAGGTGGGCGGTTGGCTAGGCGACTGGATTGTGAATGGACAGGAAATAGCAGAAGGAAGTGACGGATCAGGAAGTGTGTTAAGAGAGATGGAAGTAGGTGGCGGGAGTTTTGAGGTATGGGATGTAGTCGGAAAAAGTAAACATAAAAAGAAGCGAAAGAACAAAACAGATTATAGCGACAAGGACAAGGGAGCAACTTTAACTGAGAGGAGAGATAAATGTAAGGTAATTGTTAAACTTTTACAAGAAGGGGCTTCATTTAAGGATTGGAATCCAATTAAGTTAACAAAATCAATAAATAAAGAATAAAGAAATCGGAGAGGTAAGGAGTGCTTATTCTGAGGTATGGATCATTAATGATTATATGTAAAGATGGAGGACAACAAGGAAGAGTAATCAGAATGAACAACATAAATGACAAGAGAGTAAAAGGTTCGCTGATGAGTAGCAAAAGTTAATTAAGGGAGTAATCAGAGGCATTCCGGAAAACATTCCAGTAGAGGACGTAAAAGGACACATAACTAATGCCGTGAAGTTAAACACCTAAGAACAAATAGGAATGCGATTAAATGTGATAGCCAGTCAGTGTTACTAACATTCGAAGAAGAAAAATTGCTGGAAAAAATCTTTATCGGTTATATGTGTTATAATGTGAGAATATATGTTCCCCCACCACTAAGATGTTTTAAATGCCAAAAATTTGGACACGTAGTGGTGGTCAGTAGAGGAAAACAAAGATGTGGTAGGTGTGGAGGAGAATGCGAATATGGCAAATATGCAGAGGGTACAAAACCAAGATGCTGTAACTGTCAAGGAGAACATAGCTCAGCATACCGTGGGTGTGAGGTTAGTAAGAAAGCGGCTGAAGTACAGTGAGTTAAAGTTATGCAAGGAATTAGCTATGCTGAAGCAATAAAGAAGGTGTCAGAAAACAAACAAGTACCAAGATTAGATGACGAGGCCAAAAATAAAAATACAGATAAATGTGAAAAGTTGAAGGAAGAAACTATGCTAGTAAGCAAAAGCGATTTTGTTCTTTTTATGGCGGAGATAATAAACTGTTCAGCACAATCAAAAAGTCGAAATGAATGGATCGAAATAATCGTCAGGGCTGCAGAGAAATACTTGGACATGAGAGGGCTGCTCTGGGAAACAGTGAAGGACATACTTAATGATGATATACAAACGTCTCAGTCTTGGGCTGGTTCCTCCTCATAATAATGTTATTTATATTACAGTGGAATGCAAAGAGTTTAATAGCAAATGGTCAAGAGTTCAAAAAATACATAGATACTTTGAGAGAAACCAAGAAGTCGAAACGCTGCTATTTCGCCACTAGATGGAGAATTTTGGTAATTTACATTCAGAGGAGTCACGTGACACGTCATCTCGACTAATGGAGTGGGCGGGTGGCTAGGAGTTTTGAAGAATGGGATGTAGTCGGAAAAAATAAACGCAAAAAGAAGCGAAAGAACAAAATAGATTATTTTGACAAGGGACAAGGGACAAGGGAGCAACTTTAACTGAGAGAAGAGAGGAATGTAAAAAAAAAACTTTTATAAGAAGGGGCTGCATTTAAGGATTGGAATCCTTGATTATATGTAAATATGGAAGACAACATGGAAGCAATGAATCAATTATTATTAAGGTATGGACAGACAAAAGTAAAATCAATATAATTAACTACTACAACCTTTGCAGAACACTTAATAATAACATAATAGAGGAGGTTACGGGATCACTACAAGACAACAATACAATATGGTGTGTGTATTTTAACTCACATAACACACTATGGGGGAGCAATAGTACAGACACAAATGGCTTAGTCATTGAAAAGTATGTAGATGAGCACGGAATAGTTTGTATTAATAACGTGGCTGGAACACGATATAATAGCATACAAAATACAGAATTGGCTCTTGATTTAACATTGGTATCAGGTCCCATAGCAGGTATAAGCACATGGGAGGTGATAAAAAGCTCAACAGTATAGCAGTGACCATTATCCAATATTAATTAAAATTGGAATAAAACACTTACTGTTTTTCGTAATACAATAGGAATAAAAGAATATCCAAATGGATATTAGAAAAAGCAAATTGGAAGATATTTCAAGAAACTAATGAGGAAAGGCTCATTAAACTACAAGAAGGAAGTCAGATGGATATAAATATATTTAATATAAAAATAACTAAGGAAATAATCCAGTCTGCTAAACTAGCAATTCCTAAGAGGAATGGAACTGGACATACTAAGAATGTACCCTGGTGGAGCAGCAATTACCGTAATGCAATACAGCAAAAAGCCAGAAATAAAGCATTCAAGCAACTCAAAAAACATCACTCACAGGACACACTGATGCAATATAAAAGAGCACAGACAATAGTAAGGAGAACAATTAAAACTCAAAAACAAACATTCTGGAGACAATACTGTAACAGTATAGGTCGAGACACACAAATATCAGATGTATGGGGCATGATGAGGAGGATGGCGGAAATTCGAAGAAATAACATGTTACCGGTAATAAGTTGTGGTGATAGGATGGCTGTAAATAATTCAGAAAAGGCAGAACTTTTAGCAAATACTTTTGCAATGGTACATAGCTCAGATAATCTGACAGAGGAAGCCAGACAATGCAGAGAAAAAATTCTAATGAAATATTCAACGATATAAAAAAAAATTGAAGCCATCAGAAAACCCATTAGACCTACATTTTAACTTTTTGAGCTGAGAAGAGCAATTAACAATACCCGCCAAACTAGGAAAAAATGAAGTGTGCTACAAAATGTTGGAATATATGACCGACAAAGAAGTAGAAACAATGTTTAACAAAATCTGGGATGTGGGCAAACTTCCTTCGGTGTGGAAGCAAGCAATTATAATAACCATTCTTAAAACAGGAAAAGACCCTTCAGACCCTCGCAGCTACAGACCTATTGCTTTAACTTCACACTTGTGTAAAATTATGGAAAAAAATGGTTACAGAAAGATTCACTTATTACCTAGATAACAGTAGACTAATGGCCCCCGAAAAGGCTGGTGCACAATGGATTCAGTATTATGCTTAGAATCAGACATCAGGAAAGCACAGACCAACAATGAAGTAGCCATAGCTGTATTTTGTGATGTGGAAAAAGCATATGATATGCTTTGGAAAGAAGGGCTACTTATTAAGTTAAAATCTCTCGGAGTAAATGGAGAAATTTACAATTGGGTCTTGGATTTCTTATACGATAGGAAAATACAAGTAACATTATATAAAAAATATATACTGTGGAGAACGGAACACCACACGGAAGTATATGTAGCTCGATGCTATTTAACATAATGATTAACTACGTATTTTCTCAGGTTGAACAAAGTGTAGGGAAATCACTATATGCAGATAATGTGGCTTTGTGATTTAGAAGCCGTAATATAACATATGTTAAAAAAAATTGCAAACTGCAGTAGCTGAAGTAGAAGGTTGGGTCAATAAATGGGGATTTAAACCATTTGTGGCAAAAACACAAGTAATCTGCTTCTCAAAGAGGCGTAAAATTTCACCCACACCAATAGAATTATATGGGCAACCCCTAGAACAAGTGAGCGCTATTAGATTACTAAGAGTTTGGTTTGATGAAAAATTGACATGGAATACTCATTTAGACAAAGTTAAAAGCAAAATAAAATCACAAATATACTTCGATGTCAGGTAGGACAGGACTGGGGAGCATGTAGAGCATCCTTGAAAAATATATATGAGGCACGTATGAGAACTGTCTTTGATATTATATGATATGATTTGATATGATACTATAGATGTGTGGCAGCATCTGAGTCAAATCTTAAAAAGTTAGATTCATTTCAAGCCCAGGCTCTCAGAATCTGTAGTGGAGCATTCAAAACATCCCCATTGTCAGCAATGCAGGTGGAAATGGGAGAAATGCCTTGAAGGATAAGAAGAGTTAAGCTAATGTTGACATACTGGGCCAATCTACAGGGGCATTTCGGTAATCATGCTGCCAAAAATGTACTAAAAGATAGCTGGGAACACAACAAGTCAAACTATAGAAGCTTTGGGTGGGGAAACAACACAAAGGCACAAAACATAGGATTACAAAAACTAAATTATAGTCCCACAGTCGCAGTATCCTTCATTCCTCCCTGGTTAT
The DNA here is from genome assembly GCA_034779995.1 of Parotocinclus haroldoi. NCBI lineage: Eukaryota > Metazoa > Chordata > Actinopteri > Siluriformes > Loricariidae > Parotocinclus > Parotocinclus haroldoi. The sequence continues at coordinate 3,510 of JAUZST010079862.1, read as the reverse complement.
TCCCAATGCCTAATGTAGATCTCAGCATACAAAAGCAGTTAAAGGATAAGCTGAAACAAATAGCAACGTGCCAGGTTGTACAAAATCATCTGGAAAAATATTTTTCAAACTCTGTGCTGGTGTACACATATGGCTCAAAAGATCCTAAAACAGGGCACACAGGGGCAGCTGTATACACACCATCAAATTATTAATTTATTAAGAAAAGGACAGAAGACAATTTAGCAGTATATTCTACAGAACTAGTTACAATAATATTAGCATTACAGTGGATAGAGGAGAAAGAAATAAACAACACAACTATTGTCTCAGACAGCTTATCAGCTCTCATAAGCATAAAATATGGTAAGTCATTAGCCAGAACAGATCTAGTCAATAAACTTTTCCATATTTTATACAAGATGGAAGTTAAAGGAATATTCACTTGCTTTCCTTGGGTTCCTGCTCATGTAGGTTGAGGGAAATGAACACGTAGACATCTTGGCCAAGCAAACACTGACTTGTGCGCAGGTGGACCTTCCATTAAGTAGAACTGAAGCAAAAGCTGTATTTACAGTATACGCAAAGGCAGCAGGAATACTGGGACAACAATGAACCTGGAAGACATCTGTACAGTATACAAAAACAAGTAGGAGCTGGGAGGGTAGCAAACTATTAAAGTAGGTAAGAAAGTAATAGGAATAGGCCACACAGGACTTAATGAAACATTGCACAAAATAGGAAAACACCCATCTGGTATTTGCATACGTTGTAACCAGTCTGAAACAGTAGAACATGTACTACTTTATTGTTATACAGTACAAATAGAAAACAGCTTTTTGAATCACTACAGAAGGCAGGACACCAGGACCTCTCGTTGACAGGACTGTTAGGAAAGGCAATAGACAAAACAGCATGTTACATAAATATATTTTTAAAAGAAACAAATCTAGCAAACAGAATATAGTAATATTTTTTTTATTGCATAATCTTCTGCTCCACACTCCAATCCAGATGGTGGCAGTAATGCACCTATAAGTTGGCCTGCCAACCGCCAATAAACAGGAAGAAGAAGAAGAAAAAGAAGAAGTCGAAAAAGTCGAAGAAGTCATCTCTAACCAGGAAGTAAGTACATCCGAAACCAACGCTCATAATGCATTAAAAATGTATGGTATCGCTTATCTACATTTTTTGTTAGTGAGAGAAGCCCTGTCTGATCGTTTTGTTGTAAAAATGGTGCATAACAAGTTAGAACTTTCAAAGATATGACAGTGTTAAGAGACTGTAAAAAAGTCTGTTTTGGCGAAGCGAGCGGTGCCTCCCTCCATTCCAATCATGATAACTTTAGAAATGTTTAAACAACGGATTCAATATTTACAGGTTTGATAGCCAGGACTTATGTGTACAAATTAATGTTTAAATTAAGTTTCCACGTGAAAGTATACGTTACATTATGTTATATTATGTTTACGAGTTTGCGAAGAACCAGTTGAATCGCGTTTAATGGCATTGTTAGAGCATGCTTTGATCTTGCCGCTAGAGTGGAGCCATTTAAAATGAAAGGGGCACTCTTTATAAAGAGTGATTAAAAAGTGAAGGGACCATCCAATCACTATGCAACTTAACATGCCTGGTGACATCACAGCTGGGTCCAAGTGGTCCAATGTTCGTGTTTATAGCTTAAAAATTGACCGAGTTATGGCAGTTTAAGAACCAGCCCTATTCATTGTCTATGGGGTTTTCGGGCTGTAAAATCGGGGCACAATTCGAGATATCTCTTAGCTTTAAGCACACCATCCCCAATTATTCCGGTCGTTTTAGTGTTCGTCCTTAACCACACATACCCGTAAATGCCCATTCCTACCCAAACATACCCCGAAATACCCAGCCCTACACACACATAACCCGAAATACCTACTCATACCCACATATACCCTGAAATACCCACACACATCCCAAAATACCCACCTTTACACACACACACACACACCCCAAAATACCCTCTTTACCCATACATTCCCCTAAATACCCATCCTCACCCACACATACCCCAAAATACCCATCCTTACCCACACATACCCCTAAATACCCATCCTTACCAACACATACCCCTAAGAAAGGTTTGTGTGAGAGACGAGGCCTTGATGAACATTTTGATGTAAAATGGTGTAGATCCATTAAAAAAATGCCTTAGCTATGACAGTTTTCATTGAGACCTGATTGAATTATTTTACGATGGAGGAGCTGAGAAGCCTCTCCCCCTCACCCTCCCTTTCTGTTCCTCTGCGTGTGTGTGTGTGAGAGAGAGCTACAAAATGACAGTTATTATTCATTTAAATTAAAACAGTCTCATGTCTTACAGCAGAAATGTAGGTCCCAAAAAATTCCCGTAATGTCAAAAATGTATGTCCTATCGCGTATCCGAAGTTTGTGAGCGAGAGGAGGCCTTGCTCTTTGTTGTGGTGTACAGTGGATCCAGTAGATCCAGTAAAAACAGCGCTATTCATTGTCTATGGGATTTTTGGGCCAGAAAATCGGGGGCACCGGGGGCACGGTTCGAGGTATCTCTTAGCATTATACAAGCACACCATTCCTGATTATTCCAGTCGTTTTAGTGTTTGTCACGTGTCGATAGCTCAAACGCTGCGGAAGTTGATAAGTGCTAAAAAACAGGGCTTAATAATAATAACTAGAAAAGTGCATTTCCTGCAGAAAATGCAAATGTGATTGCAGCGTTGGATCCGAGTTCGCACAATACCCATCATTACCCACACTTACCCCAAAATACCCATCCTTACGCACACAAACCTCTAAAACCCATCCTTACTCACACATACCCCGAAATTTCCACACATACCCACACATACCGCAAAATACCCACCAATACCTACACACCACACAAAATACCAACCTATACCCACAAATACCCCGAAAAACAGACACAAATCCCAAAATACCCACACATACCCCAAAATACCCATCCATACCCCAAATTACCCACCCTTACCCAGACGTACCCCAAAATACCCATCCTTACCCACACGTACCCCAAAATACCCACTTATACCCACACACTTCCATAATACCCTTCCATACCCACACATACGCGGAAATACCCACACATACCCCAAAATACCCACAAATGCACCGAAATACTCACGCATACCCCGAAATACCCACACGTTCCCCGAAATACCCACCCTTACCCAAAAATACCCCAAAACACACGCTCATACCCACAATTACCCTGAAATACCCATCCCTACCCACACATACCCCGAAATACCCACCCTTACCCACAAATACCCAGAAATACCCATCCCTACCCACACATACCCCAAAATACCCATCCTTACCCACACACCCCATAATACCCTTCCATACCCACACATACCTCGAAATACCCACCCATACTCAAGAAAGGTTTGGGTGTGAGAGGAGGCCTTGATGATCGTTTTTATGTAAAATGGTGAAGATCCGATTAAAAATGACTGAGCTATGACAGTTTTCATTGAGACCTGATTGAATGAA
>JAUZST010079851.1:0-20706 GCA_034779995.1 Parotocinclus haroldoi | reverse complement strand
CGTCTTGTAACATAGGGCATGTTCGATTAATCGGACCAGCCGGTTATTAGGACCAAAACCATCCCGTCCCGATGTGCCCCCATTAACCGGATTCGACTGTACGTAAGCATTGGCTCGCTGAGTCGCTGTTTAGTCTGCCTGATCTTCCATGTCGTTCGGAATCGAGTTTTTTAGTGTTCGCCACTTTTTTCTCGAGCTTTTTAAGCTTTCGTGACTCCGACATTTCCTAAAGAGCTTTATTATGATTGTTAAGGGCTTGGACGTTAAAATGAACAGTCACTGATTGCTTGTAGTTACTTGTAGTTGCTAGCTTTTAAGCAGTAGAACGTGCTTAAGTAAGTACACTCACAGGCACTGGTCATGGGTTTGAGATTGATAGCTTGCACTCGAAGCCTGTCGTCCTTGTGGTTTCAGGACTGGTCGCCAGTTTGCAGCTAAGCAAAGATCAGCAGGACTGAGAGCGTCTTAATCAGGTTTCCAAGCTTGGAGCCTTGATAAGAGTTTATCAGCAACCCAAAGATGATTAGCAGTGCCCCAACAGACCAGACAAAGCTGATTAGCGCTGATGATTTCATTCATGTTTACAAGCTCTAATTACCTATCACGCTCCTCCACGCTGGCTTAATGCGGTGCCGGAGCTGCTTCGCTCTCGCGCTCACGTACAGGGACGTCGAACTGTCAGGTAGACGCTTTAATAAGTGCACAAAATGTCGTGCTCGGGGACCTCGGAAGAAACAATTATTTAAAATTCCTTCTCGCGTGTGGCGATAAGCATCTCCGTGGGAGACGGCGTTCGAGGACGTCTCGGAGGAGCCACTCCTGGCATTTGTAATCACGCCGAGGAGGCCGGGCGCGCGCCCACGAGGAGGCGGCTGACTGAACGCGGTAATTATGCGAGCCGCGTACAGACAGCGCGGACTCGGATAAGGACTCGGGCCAACTCTCCAATTACAGCAAATTAGTCTGACCACAGTAAAACCTGCACGCCAAACAACGGCCTGCCATCCCTGACACATTGCTTTTACCGTCTCCTATTAGTGCAGTCCGTAACGAATAAACTGTTGTGACAGAGAGGGAAGACAGCATAAAATTACACTTTAGCCATTCCGGATGGCGCACACAAGAGCTCCTCCTGCAACCCGCTGGACATCCATCAGCCGAACGCGAGATCTTTTGCCTAAATGGAACAGGGCTCGCGTTTGAAATACAACAACCTTGAGATCGGAACCTGAGAGGGCCATTAAAGCTGTAAGCTAGCGGCCACTTAGGCAGGAAGTCGACGGGGATAAATTATACAGAACGCTTATTGGGGGGGTGGGGGTGGGGGGGGACGAAAAAGAGGCGATGCAAATCATTTCAGATCAATACCCCGTCCTATTATAGTACCTGATTTCGGATTTGGTACAATCCTAAATAATCTGTATTAATTGTATTAATGCAGCCTAATGCACCCGGTGTGGTGCCGGCGGTTCATCAGAACGAGGGGCAGGTCTAATTGGGGATAATACCTGATTAATAGGGCGTGTACCGACCACTTTATGCTCTGCGAGGCCGGTCGTTGTACGAAACGGACGCTGCCGCATCTTTTTACCGTGTCTTTTTTATGTTACTACAATGTAAATAGTTCTAATAATAACTCCAAAAGATTACAGAAGACTCATTTTTGTGAGCAGTACATAATCCGTACTTTAACGGGTCTCTCTTCCCTGAATCCAGACATTCCCGATAAAAAAACGTTTCCCAGCCTAGGCTGTGCTTAAGAGTTTAACCTTGGAACATACTCTGTCCTGATACGGTAGGATACCGGCTCGGTATTATCTTGCTGTTTCTGTTTGTGTTGCTGTTGCTGGTTTACCACCGTGTTCTCTGGGTGGAGTTTCAGCCTACCTTAAGGTGTGACTTGTGGGCGGGGCTTGGCATTGTATACCACAGGCTAGCCAGTGCAGCAAACTTTCAAGTGTGCTTTAGGTTTAATATTGGAACATATTCTGTCCTGATAAGGTTACTGGCTCTGTATTATATTCATGATTCTGTTTGTTATTTTCCGGACCCACCTAAGGGAAGCACCGAACATCACGGACAGTACGAGATACGCTCGCTAGAAAAAGTCTGTATAAAAATAATTACCCGAAAAGACATTTTCTCTCAAAAAGAGTAGGCTTTGTTGTAAAAGGGACCCCAGAAAAGACAAAAAGCTATTTCCTGTTCATTTCCGGCAATCCAGATTTGCACTGAATCACTTTATTCCTATGGTCTGTGTGTGTGTGTGTGTGTGCGGGCTGGAGGGTCACCTTTCTAGAAGGATCTAAAACTGTTGAAAGAAAAGCACAATTAGAAATTCAAATGTAAAACCATTTTTTTTTCCCTCAAACCTTTTTTGAATCCTTTGGTATCGGGTCCAACATTTCATGCTCTTGTGTTCGTTCCGGTTCTAATCTAGACAGGGTCGTGACGACATTTGAACCTGGCAGAGGACGGACCTGATACTTTTGTTGGCTTAAATTTTAAAAAAAGCATAGATCGAAAGTATTCTGAACAACACGGAAGATCAGCCAGACGAATCAGCAACTTAACGAGTGAACCAGTTTATATAGTCATAGCTTAGAGGAGTACTACTTACAATAGGACAGGTACATACACTCCCGAATGCCACTGGTACAAATAAGTACAGGGGTGTTAACCCCCCCAACACACACACACACACACACACACACACACACACACACACACACACACACACAGGTGAGCGACACAAAAAAAAGTCTCTAAACACATCAACCGAGTCAGAATGGTCTCTATTCTGTTCAGAGGTTGATGCAGGTTTGCTGAGTTGCCAGTTGACTCCGGATTTGTCCTACATTTTAATTCCAATAAACAATACTATCTGAATAAGTGTCCGGCGTTTCCGTGGTGGAGTCCAGGCCCATTTCAGCCCCCATCCAGACGCCTAGCAAGCCACGCTCCAAACGGCAAATCCCTTTAAATATTTCATTTCTTAATCTAGTTTATTACATAATTGATCAGGTCATTTTCATAGATCTCAGTAAACCCACCCGCTGTCAATAATGATGTGTTTAGAAAGGGCTTTGAACCCGAAATCATTCCCCTGACCTTCAGGGCAGGCCGCATTGTGCTCCTAAAGGGCAAATTGAGGTCGCTTAACCTATAAATAAGCCTCAGCAGGGACCACCCGGAACACGATGCCGTTTTTTAGGTTCTCATCAAGCTTTATTTAAACTCGCACCCATTTTTGATTTTCTTTTCTTCTGAGTGGCTACCCAGATGAGCGTGATCTACGGCGTTTCATTTGCACGTAGCTTCCGGCGAGCAAAAGCATCATGTCATCCTATAATTATCTTGAGCGTTACGGTTCCAATCTGGGCGGGTGAGGTTTAACACAATCAGAAATCCATGATCGTTCTTTAGTTGTTTCGGTTCATGGCGACGTCGTACTTATTTTTTTTTTTTCTTTCTGTCCAGACAACGATTGTTCTGAGCCCGTTCCGTGGCTGTTTCAACCCCCCGACCTGGTACCGGGTGAAAAAAAATGACCATTGTCATCATCGGTTAGAATGAATGCAGGGTCTCTGTCCAAACATGTCTTGTCAGGATCACAACAATCAATGGAAATGATGTTACGGGAGCAGAGCCGTTTCTCTGGAGGGCCGTAATTTGAAGTGATCATGATCTTGACTGATGTTTGTGCAGACTGCACGGAAAGGACGCTGATGATAGGTGGCTTTGCTCTGGAGGATTCTCGTGTAATTGTTCCCTGCAATCTTCTGCCCTGTTGTTATTACCGGTTCCATCATCGTCTATTAAAAGCGGTAAATCATAGTTGATTTTTTTTTTTTTTGCCTACAATCTAATACTGGTAGATTGTTTCTGCAAGAATATCTGATTGAGTTTTTTTAATAAGACCCCAGGAAAGTACAGGTTTTTCAAGAAGCACTCTAGCGGATCCAGCATCGCCTTTCTGGGACTAATCATCATTAATGCACTTCCATTGGTTTACTCAGACATGTTAATACACCCGCATTAAGGCCGCCTCGTATATATCAGGTGATACAATCCTATTTTTGGGCAGAAGGCGCATTACCAGTTCGGTGGAGCGGATCACTGTCCTGGGTAATCACGTCAAGCCCGGACTGGATACGCGAGTCATGTTTTAATTACCCGTACTTTAGAGCCGAAGGAAAATACGGCGCTAATTCCTCAAATCTCTGACTACATTCTTCAAAGATTAGATCCCAAAGTGCAAGAGCAAAACTGGCACGGCGAAAGACTGGAGACGTTTGTTCGAGATGCAGAACATGTTTGATGTCAACACAGACGCTGATTATTTCATCAGGCGTTATTACAGCTTTAGTGGCGGATCCGGCGGGAAAACGTTACCAGACAAGATTTCCTGTCTGTTTGGAGTCTAAAGTCACCTTTGGCAGATTGATTTATTATTCATTTAAGCGCGGGCGCTCAGCAACGGCTCGTTCATGACTTTACGGATCGACTTTGGAGGTGTAAACGCAAAGTTCCCCGAAACGCGACGCGCTTTCTCAGTCGAGGTTGGCACGAGCGGCAGGGAAAAAAAAAAACTATCAAAAAAAGCAGCTCTCCAACCTTCCACTCTTTACTCTATTCACACCCTCTCTGAAGGACTGCAGGGCTCGGGGTATTTCTGGCCATGTCAGGCATTCGGAGAGATGAAGGACCACCTGAGTCCCGACAGGTAGGTCCGGCCAAAAATGTAGCCGAGAGAGGAAGGGGGGGGGGCTCGTCGCTGACATGCCGGGTGATGGATTCTGAGGTGCGAATCCAACCTGAGCGAGGCGCGAAGGGTGACCTTGGCATCTCGGAGGCCTGCTCGCTGCTGGACTCCCAGAGGAACAGAGCGGAGGTGAGCGAGAGTCTGTGCCGCCGTTGTTTGTTTGCGCCAAACTACAATGATCTGTATGCAGCAGACTTGAGCGACCTTCAAGTCTACGGGACTTTTTTTTTTTTTTTTTCTTTTTTTTTTTTCTGCAGACCTTCTCACAACCCCCCGGAAAAGCGCGGTTCGATTTCGGCTCCCCGCTTAGCGCGAATTAATCTGATCCGCTCTCGACTCGACTCTCTCGGTGCTTTGACCGACAATGTTAACGTCCCCGCGGTATAGATTTATGCTTTTTAATTATGCTGATGTTGAGGGATAATTTGCACGCCCTGGTGCACGAGTCCCAAATCTCCCCTCTGCTTCCGCTCGGGTGGCGACGGCTTGGCAACCGAGTGCATCTTCATAATCGCGCCTCATTGTGCATGAGACCCGTTTGTTTGCTCATAAAGCTGATTTATGAGGAAAACACACCGAGGAGGGGCGCGGCGTAAGTGTCGCTTTCTGGGCACTTACTTTGATCACTTCTCGCGCTCGCGTAAACATCCATTCACCGATCGTGACAGCGTGTTAGCGGAGCCGTTCGGGGCGCGTTACACGAGCGTCAGAAGCGAGCGAGGACCTGCGCAATAAAACCATCGTCTGCCTCCACTCAGCCAGGTGACGACTGGTGCTGGAAATCGGCAGACAAACGACACTAATTGCGCCCCATCTGCCTGCGTCGGATGATCTCTGCCGAACTGAATGCAAAGCAACCGGTTCGGGTTTTCCCCGACACAAACACTCGCTGCACCCACCATCCATCCGTCCATCCCCTGCCGGTGAGGCGGCATCTGCAGCGCCCCAGGCGGGATGGCACGGGCAGAGCGGAGCTGCCGGCCCCGCTGACTCTGTCGTCCATGTTCTTCGGTACGGTATCCGTCCTTCCCCTGGAGGCCGCAGCCCAACGGAGCGTGTAAGAAGCAGACGGACTCCTGGAAGAGACCCAGCGAGCCAGGTGAAGGATCAGATGGGGGCCCGGGCGGCGTTTGGAAAACAGGAACGGCGCGGCGGCTCTAAAACCCCCTCCAACTGTTGATGTTTCTTAATAACAGCGCACGTCAGCTGGCATCAGTAAGCCGGCTCACTCGAGTGTGCAGCTCCAGTCTGGTGTGCAGGAGGCTTCAAACCGAGCCGGGCACGAATCGACTCCGGGGTTTTTTTTTTCGTGCTTTTGTTCAAAAAGAAAGCCTGCTGGATGGGCTTTGTATGGGGGAAGCGGGCAGATTAAGGGGGCCGAACGGAGAAAGTTGGCGCGTTGGCAGGCCACCAAGAGTGGACGCGGTGAAATCTGGAGCAACCTGGAGGCTAGTCCGGTGGTTAGAGCTCGATATGTGCAGATTCGGAATCTCAGTGTGTTGCCTGTTCCCTCAAAAATGATCGAACTATTATTCGAAATGCCTTTAAGAGCTGGGCAAACCAATCTAAAAGTAACCCCCACTCGTCCCCCCTGTTACTGGCTCACTTACTAAGACGGGGAAAATTAGGGAATATGATTTATAACACAAAGCCCGCTGAGCTGTGCCATTTCTAACAGTAGTAGTTATCCGAATGCACTGGAGTCCCCAGTTTAAACCAGCCATAGACCAGCACTGGTCAGCAGAAACCAGCTTACACCAGCAACCAGCTATTGTTGAGCTTGGCTTTCTTTTCCAACAGGGACCTTAGTCTACAGTCTTGTGTGAACACAAGAACATGATTTAGCAGATTCATTTCCTTTCTTCATATCGCAGCTAAAATATTAACTGCACTTAAGAGCTTTACAGCACAGAAAATTGCAAACAGTGGAAAAGAAGCAATCAAATTAAAAGGTGCTTGATTAAAATGAACGAGGGAGCGAATGAAGACCCTGTAAAATCAGCATTTTACTGACGCAAGACCAGGGCGTGGCTACATGCGTTACCTTACTCAAATACTAAAACTATGTAGGATCAGTACCTAGAACACTAAAAAAAACAAAAAAAATGTGGGATCAGTACTTAGTACGTAGATCCCTGACAGATCTAAAGCGGTGTGGGATTAGCATTTAGTACGTAGATCCCTGTCAGATCTAAAGCGGTGTGGAATCAGTATTTAGTACGTAGATCCCTGTCAGATCTAAAGCGGTGTGGGATTAGCATTTAGTACGTAGATCCCTGTCAGATCTAAAGCGGTGTGGGATCAGTATTTAGTACGTAGATCCCTGTCAGATCTAAAGCGGTGTGGGATCAGTACTTAGTACGTAGATCCCTGTCAGATCTAAAGCGGTGTGGGATCAGTATTTAGTCCCTGTCAGACCCACCTTGCCTGCTACAGGGACGGGCCGTTACTGTACACGCATAAGCAAGCCACTTCCTGAATCCTCACTCATAGACTCTTCACCACCTGGGAGTGTTTAATCGTATTCCTGCCTCCGTTTCCCCTGGCATTACCCTACCTGTCACAATTAATGATGCCCAATTCAAGCAGCAGACGTGTGACTGATGCATCCATTACCAGGACAATAAGCTCATGCGTTCCGATTCCATGTCGGCTATTATCGTATCGAAACTATCCCTGAAGATAATTATTCACAGCAGAGTGCAAGGACGTCCTATCAGGGGGAAAAAGAATTGATTGCACCACTCGACCACACGGGGCAAAGAACTGTTAAATACTGCTATTCTCCAAGACGGATGGCTGCACCTACGCTGTCCTTCAAGTGCCCCTAAATTACTGCCATTTCTGCTGTCGGACTGAACTCCTGCCATCGGATGCCCTAAACTCTGCTGCCCCGTGTGGTGACGTTCAGTCAGCTGGCTCCATCATGACCCACGATCTGATGGGCACTTTTTACATTATGGTCTTAAACAATGTAGTTTTATTTTCTCCATTTTATTATACTCTTCAGGCAGCACGGGGGAGCTCGGTGGGGCGGCACCCCTGCCTCACAGCAAGAAGGTCCCGGGTTCAATCCCAGGGTGGAGCGCCCCGGGGCCTTTCTGTGTGGAGTCTGCATGTCCTCCCCGTGTCTGCCTGGGTTTACTCCGGGTACTCCGGTTTCCTCCAATAGTCCAATAGTTCTCTAAAGTGGCCCTATATATCATATATACAGTGGTCAGAAAAAATCCAAAAGGCAATATCCCCTAATTTTTATGAGCAGTGTATTTCCATGATGTTATATTTTGCTTTGATTGTTGTGGTTTTTGTTACACATTCTTCCTGTTTATATTTATTTAGCCCATGTCTATAGGATAAAGCAGAGGTTTCTACCTTGTAGTGTTTTGGGAGTTTTTCCTTTTCACCGTCGCCCTAGGTTTGTAAAAGTTTGGGGTTGGGATTAAATCATAGAAAGTCTGACTTAACTTAAAATGAATCCTAACAGGTCCCTAAAAAAATCCCTAAAAGTTCAATTACAGCCCAAGACTGCTGTCGTCAGTGGTAATCCAGTGCACATCGGCACAACCAATATTTCTTCAGAGCGTTCTTCATGAGATTTCCATTTCCTAGCAGCAGCACAACAGCCTAAGATCCCCGCAGGCACTGGCAAGCCTCACTCCACAATTGGACTCTGGAGCAACAGAAGGGTGAGGAGGACGGAGGACGACTGACGCTTCACCAGCTGGCAAATGGGTGAACCTGGATTGAGTGGAAGCCAAATGTTTGGAGGTCCTATAATGGAGAAACATTTTTCACCAATTTGTGACCGAGCCGAAAAGACCGACTCTTAATATTAATAATGATGAATTTCCAAGAAGCAACCATCAGCGGAAAGTTTGAGAGACTGTTTGCGAGAGCCTGGGTGGTGAGAAAAAAAAAAAACCAATCCACAACAGCTTTTATTTTGGCCTGTCTGGTTCTGATCGATGATGACTCCCAACCTGAAGCCTCCTGTTGGGTATGTCTCGTTAAAAAAGGCTGACAGAAGGGGGAAAAGGAGAGACGGTCGTCCGTTCTCCAAATTCTCCTTGCGCTAAAATCCATCTGGTGCGTCAGACAAAACTCTGCTTGGTCGGGCTCCCCAGGATCACGGAACGATGGGGCAAAGACGAGCTCGGCTACTTCTGGAACATCGTGCTTTACGACGGAACAAATAACGAGCTCTGACGACGAATCTGATGGCCCGCAGACAAACGATAAATACGTCCGGCTGCATTACGGCCCCTTTGTTCCTCAAGTCGTCGCCGGCCATCTAATTAAACCAACAGGAAAATAAACCAAAAAGGGCTCGCCTGCAGAAATGGGACCATCTAAAAGGTCTGCTAATGAGTCCTTGTCTCGACATTTAGAGTGAATATCAGGATTTCATAAATCTGCGCTCGTAAAGTTAATAATATCATAGCAGATAATGTACGGAAAGGTCACTGCGGCGTTCTGGGAAGAAGGCGGGACGTCACAGGTTTTAAAGTCGTCTTCATCTGCAGTGCAGACCAGGAAGGGATTCAGCCATCCGAACGGTGGTGGCTCGAGGGTTAAGGCTCTGGACAAGTGAGCAGAAGGTCGTAGTCTCTGGCGAAACAGGCTCAGAGGCCCGACCCCTACCTCTGACATCAATCGACACTTCAGAATAAGAGAGCTGCTTGGAAAGGTGCTTTCACAAAGGTTCTGGGATCGATCGGGAAACGTTAGGAGACCAAGTCAGGAGAAGGAAACACATTATCAGCACCACCTACTTGGGAAGGTACCAAGAGTCAACTGAAGGTCTTCAAGTCTTTTTGGTTGAAATTTCTCGGTCTGGGCGTTTGACCACAATCTCACACAGTTTGACACAAAGCTGGGTTGTGCAGCAAAGTGGCAAGAAGAAAGCATTTTGAAAAATCTCACCGGTGACGTTCCTGATGCCATGTGGAGAACGGCTGTATGGACTAAAATCCAAGTTCTAGGGTTGGCATTAACCAAAGAGTGCTTACTGGCACGCTGGACTTAGTTACTTGGTTACCCTAGTTACTCCTAGTGCTTGACACGTCCCCCTGGAAAGTTCACCACGTCCTATTAGGCCGGCCCACTTTCCACCTTTTGGTATCCGTCGATCCGTCAATTCCCAGGACGTCTTCATCCGTGATTCGGTCTGATAGTGGAAATCACCGAGCTTCCGAGCTGTTAAAACGTCCCGCAGGCATAGCTGGCTACTGGTACCAGCAAGGTGCGGCAAAACCGTACTTTTATCCAGACCGATTGATGCCCAGACAGGTCTGAATCTCTGAAAAACGTTGATGCTTTATTACGTCGTTGTCGAATTCGCCGGTTGTTGTACTGCCCAAGTAGTCATGCGTTGGTCACTCTGAACTGGGGCAGTCCGAACAGTCTGGACCATCCTCGTACCCTTGTTCCTGGCGTTAATAGCCCATGAGGTGCATGAGGTGCATGACTGATTGGAATATTATTGTTATTATTCAATATTAATATTACTGACCACCCACGCTCTTTAGACTGGCCCACTTTAGAGTGACCAACGCATGTCTGGGGGATGTGCGAGGAAACCAGAGCACCCGGAGTAAACCCATACGTTCACAGGGAGGGCACTGGCGCTTACCGCTGGGTCACCGTGCCGCCCGGACGGTGCATTTCAGAGCCCCAATGAGGCCAATTAAAAAAAAAAAAGGCAAATCTTTGATCTTTAATTAGAAGCAGATTTGTTTAAGCTGGGTTCTGTAGCATAGATTAGCATTTTATATTGTTTTCGTGATGAAACTGTTTAAGTGCGTCAACATCCAAAGGCGAGAGTTTTGCTTTACATATATTATACAGATGTAATTAAACGGAGCCTCGTTTGCATGAGCGCGTGTGCATTTTTCAAACCCCGTCAATCGTCAGTAACGGGCGATTTTGAAAACATTCAGGACGGAATCCTGTTCACGTTCGTGTCACTCTTCCTCATTCGGAGTTCAAGTGTGAGTTTTTCCCTCCGTGGCGAACGCAACAGGAGCCTGGCTGAACTCGAGAGAAGTAAAAGAGCAGAGCAACGAAAGGCTACGTTCTAATAGGTCCGTCCGTACTGGTATAAAAATAGTTTTTTTTTTAATAAGCAACGAGAATATAATAAAGGCAAACGCAGTTACAAAGCGGCGCTCCGAGAAAAGGCTTCCCGGCGGTAAACAACGCGGAACAGCAAAGCCTTTAGAACCACAAATGTCATGTAGCAAGGTTTGTTTATTCCCTCTTTGGGCACTAAAGATGAATAATAAATAAGTACACTTAAATCGTGTTGATTTTTCCCTCCACTCCAGAGTCGGCGCTTAATAAGTAGCACCGGGTTTCATGCCGCAGCAAAGACAATTAACTTTTTGCTCCTCACGCAAACAGCAATAACAACAGGCGGCCCGGCTACAACGGCGCATTCTTTCTCGCTCTCGCTCCAGCCAGCGCACCAGAATTTCGGCGGCACACAGCGTTTTTTGATTGCCCCACTTCACCAATGTCATAAGGCTTCACCCCGGTGAGACCCCGCTGTCGGTGTTTGGGCCTGAGGCGAAGGCTGAGGTCCGGCACAAGGACAGACGGCGGCAGCAAGGTCGTCAGGACCCGACAGAGAGTCTCAGATTTTTCTCCGCCTCAAAAACTCGAAACGAGCTTGTCCCTTTACTAATTAGCATCGGAGTCTCATAAATCTGAGCTGCCAAATAAATACATCCATGAGCAAGGGCGCGTCGGACTTCCCCGAGTCCTCCACGTTACGGACTCAATCAATCAAATCCCAGACTCCATTAATTGTGCTCCGGTCCCGAGGCCGAATCCTGAGCGCGGATACTCGGCAGGAGTCTAACAATGACGGGTCGAGAAGGGTGGGGGGTGTATGAGGGGCGTGCGCAGCCGAAGCGAGGGCCAATTTGTGCGTGGATGCCTGCAGCAGGACGAGGAGGCATTTAATGCAGATCGCTGGGAACGCATCATTACATGCGCCATTTACCAGATGCCCATTTAACATGCAATAATTAGATTTGGAGAAAAGGGGGCCAGGGCGATATTAGGGCCGCGCGAACGAAATCTGCCGCCGTAACAGGGTAAACGTGCCCCCCGGGTTGTCAAAATGATTATTCGGGGGCCCTGGTTGCGCCGAGTGCTCGGGAGCGTGCGTACTTGGGCGCTCGGCGGGAGGCCTCCGTGTTCCCCGTTGCCGAGTGACTCCATCTATCACCAGGCCGTGAGCAATATTGTTTGGGCTATTACCCTGAAAGATGGCGGGCCCTGTTCTGAGCGCCGCGGCTACCCAATTGCTCCTCCCGTTCACGCTGCCCATTCGGACTGAATCGCTACAGAAACTCGACTCCTGGCGGGACGGGCGCATTTCTGCGAGTGCTGCTCCTGACGGGAAGGCCAAGACACACAGCGGGCCTCTCACTCGAAGAGATACGAAATCTCATTTGGTAAATTCGCCCCACCGTGAAGCTGCACCCCGGCGCCAGCAGTTACGCGACGCATTTCGGAACGGTTTCATCCCCAAATTACACCCGAGGCCGAGGTAAAGGTCGGCTCATCTGGTTATTGTTGAGCCGCTGCTCCTCGAGCTCCTTTCTTAAAGCCCCTTTTCAAACGTACTGCCCCATTTTCATCCGTCTGACATCTCGCCTGTTTCCTTTTCCATCCCATAAAGAGGCTGAACAAACATTAATAGGATTGCGCCCATGAGCAGCTTCGGGTGGTTCAATCTGAAAGCGCTGCCGTCTCTGAGCCTCGCAGGCCGCCTGTCAATAAAGAAAAGCGCCCAGCCGGCTGCAGTGGAATTCCAATAAGGCTTGGATTGATATCATGAACTTAAGTCATGGACCAAAGAAGGAACAGGGTTCGAATCCCGTTTTTCTACTCTACAAAACTGCAACTACAAACTGGGTCTATTAGACTAACAAATGAAGGTTTAAAAGTATCCCCTCCCCTACAACTTTGACATTAGTTTGGTCCGAATGTTGGTCCTTCTTTCGCACCAAGTGTACGGAACTTCCAGCTAGTGGGAGCCTCCGTGCTGCCTCTTGTGGTTGGAATAGGTATAACACGCCCATTCCATTGCTGCGGTGGCAAGTTTTAGGGCAGATCAACTTTTTGTTATAAATAATCCGTTTTTATTCTTAGAAAAAAGGGCTTTATAAAAAATAACTTAAAAATTAACACTTCATTCGCTTTATCACTTTCTTAAGGAAAGAACAACCCTAGAGTGGGTGCCAATCCGTCACAGGGCGCACACACGCATTCACACACACACACACACACACACACACACACACACACACACACACACACACACACAAACTCCCACACTAGGGCCACTTTAGAAACACCGATCAGCCAAACACGCGTCTTTGGACCACGGGAGGAAATTGGATTTCCCCTTCTGGACCTACTGGCAGTGCGAACGCCAACGAAAAAAGCCCTGGAATGAATGTAGTTCTCGAGGGAGGGTATTTCCTCCTAAATTTAGTCCCTAGAACTGTTGGGTACCGAAGCAGCTACTGTTCTGTTGTGGAGGCTGGGTCACAAACGAGCAGCCTGAGGAGAAGCCGTTTCGGATGCAAACCTTGAAGAAACCAAACGGGGAACCGATCAGACTTTAAAAGGGACGTGCGAACAAAAACGAGGAACGATTGTTGTCAAGTTTCATTACGCCCGCTGGGGTTGGGAAAACGGGGGGTGAAGTTTAACGAGCGAGGAAATCTCACGCACAGAGAGCAGCGTCAAAGCGACCCAACGTACCGAGTGTTGCCTTCAGGTCCCTCCCTGAAGATCAGAAAGAGGTTATTTAGGGAAGAAATAAAAAAAAAAAGTCGCAGGTCATCAGCGCCCCCCCCTTACGCCCACTTCCCACGCCGCGCGCAACGGCACGTGCAGAGAGCCATCGGGAACGCCGGGAAGGATGGCAAGCTCATGGAGGGGGTTAATGGCGTTACAGCCTATAGACGATGACAAGAAACGCGCTGGGAGTTTCTTCATCTCTAGCGACGTTCTTCTAGTTCTCCGTGGTGCCGCGATCGCCGGGAGGACAGAGAGAGAGACGAAGGGATCTGGCAACGCCACGCACTTAAGACCTGCACGCGCCCATCTGTCCCCGAGACGTTAAAAAACTGTCCATTGTCTTCCCGGGCCTATTAGCGTCTTAGGTCCGGCCCGACTTGAGGAGGTGCGGAGCTTAATTGGGGGAACGCTCCAGCACCTACTGGTTCGTGCGGGCGACGAAGAAAACGGACTGAATCGACTTTCTCTCTCATCGGAAACTCATTTCAGATTTCTGTTTCAAACCATTTATCTTGAACAACAACGTTCGCTCGATTCGGGGTGATGGATTATTTTGGAACGGAGCGCGCTACGGCCGGACCGCCGGCACGCGGACTGACGGCCTGCGCCTGTTTTCTTTTCTTCTTCCACGTCTCGAGCCGTTTTATGAAAGCCAGGCAGCTTCTGTTGTGTTCGGTCATAATGTCATACGCAGATGATATCTCCATCCAATAACACAAAGAGCTTTTTTATTCCTCCATTCGATGGGACCTGCGGCACATGATTGGCTATCGGCTGTTTAGCCTAGTTAGCTTTGCAGATAAAATTAAACTGCCTGTGACATGATTTATGGGGCAATTTTGCACAGCAGGCCAAATCTGGTGGCAGCCGCTGTATGCGCGTACGTGTGTGTGTGTGTGTGTGTGTGTGTGCGTGTGTGCGTGCGCGCGTCGGTGTGACAAGAGAATCAGTTACATGGGAACAGAGTTAATGAATGACGCAAGAAGGAAATCAGCACTTAATTACCAAGATTAAGGGATAACTCCCCACAACAGCGGTGCGGATCATCATAATGACAGCCTTCTAACGTACACCGTTTGTGGGTTTATTCTTTACTCATAAACCGCGAATGCCCGGCCAAACGATAGCAAGCGTGAGGTGCGAGACGGCGTCTGGTTTTCTCCTAGCTTCCCCCCTAAAGACGCGTGAATCATTTATCATCAGAAAGTCTCAGCGGCGCGGATCTGACGGGCGAGTCCGAAATCACTATCGACAAACCGTCACCTGTCAAAGGCTTCGATCAGCGACGCAAACTGCTCCCTCGATTGGCACGGCTAACGGAAAAATTAGCGCACGTCAAGAGCGTTCACTCGGACGCGTCCTTCGGCGAGCGTTTTGGAAAGCAAGCGGAGATCAGGCAACCCTAGGCCTCACAGATACGCTCAAAGACCAAGGTGCCAAGAGCGTTGACTGATCTGGCAACCCTGGAGGCACACGATGGTAAGAACGGCCTAAGATCAGGCAACCCTAGACTTTGAGGCAGTCAAGTTCCGTCATGGAAAGTTCTAGATGCCACTTTAGAGCACAGGTAAGGATTTTTATGGAACACTCTTTTTTACACTAAGAGACAGAGAGAGAGAGAGAGAGAGAGAGAGAGAGAGACAGAGAGAGAGAGTGAGAGAGAGAGCGAGAGAGAGAGAGAGAGAGAGAGAGAGAGAGGGAGAGAGAGAGAGAGAGAGACAGAGAGAGAGAAAGAGAGACAGAGAGAGAGAGAGAGAGAGAGAGAGTGAGAGAGCATGACCTAATAGCTGAGATAAAACGATGAGGTCATACTCACCTGACTCATCTTCCCAAGTGAGCAGTGTTTCCACTCAATGCAGCAATCCGGCGGTGTGTTTGTTTTAGCGCGGGACTTTACCTCGCCAAGCGTGAACATGAAATGTTGAAATGTTTTTTTGCTCGGCGCTGGAAAACAAAGCTGTGATTACACGATTTAATTAGCGTCCATGCCAAATCAGCCCACCTGCGTTTTAGCGTCCACGTTGAACTGCATCGCACCCTCAACCTTAAAAGACGAGCTTAGGAAATTTCGAGGCCAGGGTTTCCCGGTAGATTATGGCCCAGAGGTTCACTCCCTTCAGTGGCTTGTTTTAGTCCCACAGTGCAACCTGATGCCATCACGTCCCCACGATCCGCTGTGTGCCGTTACACATCCCTCTCCTAACCCGACATCCAAACTGACTGGTCCCACAGTCGCCCTGCTGTCGGGTCAGACCTGATTTTCGTTCTCACGTATCGCCCGCCAGGGGGAGGGGCTGTGAGGATTCAAGCTCGGGGTGCCTGCTTGATTCGGGGTGGGCTTTTAAGCCATCTTAAACCAAAATAATGATACAGAACTTAAATGTGTAAATAAATGAATTGATCGATCAATTAGAGCGGCCCGAGTCCTCGTCTGTCCTTGGTTGTGGAGTCTGCATGTCCTCCCCGTGTCTGCGTGGGTTTACTCGGGGTACTCCGGTTTCCTCCCACAGCCCAAAGATATACGAGGTTAATTGGTGTATGTAAAGTGACCCTTAGTGCGCATGTGTGTGTGTGCCCTACGATGGATTGGCGTCCCGTCTAGGGTTGTTCCTGCCCTTGCGACCAGAGTTGCCACGACCCACGACCTCGTGTGAATTAAGCAGAAGGTAGTGGATGGGCGGATGGATGCTTAAGGCTTATCTTCAAATGATAATTAAATATGCTAAGTAATATGCAAGTATGCTAAATAATAGGCATGCCATAAAAGGTAATGCCGTGGACCGGAATATGCAGTTTAAAAACGCAAAAGGTTGTGTGGATGCGAAACCATTTTCATCCTGTATATTTTTCAGCACACATTCGTTACGCATAACGTACGCGTCACTTTTTATCGGCTCATTTCAGAGTTCTAAAGCCTGGGTTGGGGACAAGAGCAAAGTGTAAATGTTTAAAACGTTTTAAAAGTGGAAATCTATTGCGATGATTCTTAGCGTTAGTATTCGTTTTATTGGTCAGGCCAATGGCCAAAATCACCCTAAAAGCCACTTAACAAAGAGATTTGCATTTGAGGGGCAGTTAAAGCCTTCGCCTTGTGGTGCTGGTTGCTTGAAAGGAAGAGATTTTGGGTGAGATGGACTGCCGTTACATGACGGACTGGAAGCCTCGTACATTCCTGCTGCTCTTTTCTCACCGGTCATCAACGAAAACAAGTCAAGCGCTTCCACGCTACACAATGTACCACTCGGACCCCATTCTGCCAGTCCATCTAATGCCAGCATCTTGGAGATGATGGGGAAATTAAATTAATTAAAAGGCTGTCACACTTCATTTCGCATGGAGTCGCGGTCTGCTATGCCCTTTAGTAATGATTTGGACCTCTAACAATGTTATGATGTGATTATCACAATGGGAGGTGACAGGAGAAAGAGGAAACCTGAGCAAATTGATATCTTCATGATTGGAAGTCCCGTAAGTGCTCTTCGGTCATTCGTCACTTTTGTCATGTCTCTTGAGCTTCCGGGGCTTTGTCTAAACTTGGCTGTTGGGCTGATTTCGACATTTGCGGACCACAAAGGTGTCAAACAGTGTTTAAAGTTGTTTTAAACTCTGTACACTGTTGTTCAATGACTTGTGTTGGGTCGCCGACTGTTCCCAAAGGTTGCCAACAGTCAAAGGTCGCTACGTTTCTTGTCGTCCAGAGTCCCGGTTTGTCTGAATTTGGCTGTGAGGGGTAACGGTGCGGCGTGATATTTTTGGGTGATCTTGTTGAAGTCTGTTGCTATGATACGGCAGCTGCGTTCCCCGGACATCAGGACCGTCCATTCCATCTTTAGCTACCTGTGACCGGCAAGAAAAGTACTGACATTTTCAACCGCAAGACGTATTGCAAATCTGACTGCGGCCTGACCTGGCGTTCTTTGATTTGCTACATGGCCCCCCTTCCGACTGGGAAAGACTTGTCCATGATCCAGTATGGCAGCTTTCAAGATGGCCCCCTTGCCCAGTTCTTACTGGGGTATTCAGATATGCCCTTTTCCCTTTTGCTCCTGAAATTAAATGGTGTCCTGTGACTTTTGACTCACCCTGTATACGATGATCTGGGAACGCTCCACATGACTGGACGTTCTCCTCACGTGACTTGGCACCAGCAGTCTGCTCTCCGGCAGATGATGTCATATTAGGTCATCGCTGCACACATGCATGCTGCTGAGTGTCTTTTATAAGGAGCTTTATGGATTAATCACCTGTGATGTAACCCCCACCCCCCCCTTCCCCCCTTTGCGGACGATACCCAGCCCTAGTGTAGTCTCCGGACCCGTTCGAGTAACTAACCTTTTGGGAAATGTGACGGGACTTATCGATAGACGGAAGAACAAGCAGCAAAAGTAAAAAAAAGGGCGGGGAGACACGGACAAAAGACTTGGACTTAAACACAGACTGAGCAAAGTGTGAAACCTTATCCGTGATCCATAACTGATATTGATTCGGGCCTCGAGTTCCCGGTGGACACCCCTGGTGAAGGCACATGACCTTTTGGACCTGTAGGCACTGCATCTGACCTAGTCTGTGTTAAACAAGCCCCTTCGTCTCATGTTCCCGCCAAATTTTTGGTAATGGACTGCATTAAACGCCTGGTAACAACCACCTTCTGTCTCTCTCTCTCCCTCTCTCTGTCTTTCTCTGTCTGTGTATGTGTATGTGTATGTGTATATGTGTGTGTGTGTGATGTTATTTTTCTTTATCATAAAGATCATTAAGAACTGTAGGTCTGTGGCCCAGAAGGTGCAGGGTTCGAATCCCACCTCTGCCAAGCTCGAGTCCCTTTAACCCACAACTGCTTAGACTGTAAGCTTGCAAGTCGCCCTGGATATGGGCGTCGCCTAAATATAAAGCAGTTTATGTTCATACTTCATATATGTTCATGTTTTCCGCTTTCAAGGCCGCGATTGTCTTTTCTGTCAGCGTGTGCTGCCAGGGTTCGATCATACTAGTTTTCTGTCATTCAGGCAAGAATAAAATGCATAGAAGTCCGATTTTTCTTCCCCAACAAGCTTCCTGTGACTTCAGACGTTAGAGCAGCTGGACGTCAAAAGAATTTTATAAAGAATTCATCGTTCAGATGTCGATCACGACGCGTCGCGGCGATAATAACTTTCACTTTTATAGGACCGAGGTGCTAGGTCAGTCGTGAAAGTCTCGTTTTCCCTGTTTCCAGTTTAAAAAAAAAAAAAACCCACAAAAATAAGAACGACGATATTGTGCGGCACTGTACTAAACATTTTCACCTGATTTTCACAAAGTATCCAAACGGATACCCGCATTGTTATTGAACTACATATTTAAATTCGATTTACGCCATATTGTAGCCGCCGTCGAGTCTTTAAAGAGTGTAAACGTTGACTCGGCAGAATCAAAACAAAGCGATTCCTAACGTTGTTTGTCTAAAGACGGCCGAAAAAAGGTTCGACACGTGGAAGAATCACCCTCGTGCAAACTGCCTCAGTAAAAGTCAGCGATGCCGCGTCGCTCCGTGACGCCCGAGCGCGCCAAAAGAGCGGCGAATCAAAACCCCGGGGTTGCGGCCGCGCTCCAAATCGCAGCCCCCTCTCCTAAAGAGTGCGCGTCGAAATTCTACCTACCTGCAGGTATCGTGAGCTTTTAGGGAGCGCTGTAGCCATGGAGACTACTCGCGGCGTTCTGTTTTGATGTACTCTCGTTAATGGTAGTATGTGGTTTGGGATTGTAGCCATGGTGACCCTGGGGGGGCCGGGGGGGGGGGTGTTTTGAGACCCCCAAACCGATCGCAAGCTTTTTTATTTGTGTCACCGAGAGGCGTGGTCGCCTCTGATCAAATCCTGCAGGTTCATAAAAATGGCCGAGACACGGGTTGCCACGCGGGGGTCTGTCTTTAAGATGTGTGCTGGCTGTGTTTGAGGCTGAACGGTAACCAGCCAGAATAGCGGGCCTAGTGTTAATCATCCTAGTCATAATGATAAAAACATTTTGTATTTTTGCACCACCACCAACTAGGACTTCCCTTCAAATTGCTTTATTACAAACGGATGCTAAAGTGTGCAAGCTGCCTTGACTAAGCACGTGCTTAATGGAGTACGGTCTCTCTCTCTCTCTCTCTCTCTCTCTCTCTCTCTCTCTCTCGGCGTTCCCGTGTCTCTCTCCCTGTTTTGATAAGTGTTGCGGCTCGCAGCTCGGCATTAGGTACCGGAATGCTGCTAGAAAGCGGAGCAGACGGAGTGATGTGCGCAGAACGCGGCTCGCTCAGTCTCCGCAGGGAGCGGACTCTGTGAACCAGACGGGGCGTGGCTACAGACAATCCACGCCCAAACCGGCGCAGACGGTCTCGTCTAGAGTGTTGCCAGATTTGTACAACGTGGGGGAAAAAAAAACGGTAAACTAACAATAACACAGTAATAACGCTGGGGAGAACATTGAGTTGGCAGTGCGCTTATTTCGCTGTTTTATCTCCCCTGAACACTCTGAAGCCAAAAAGTTCCATCCAAAATCTGGATATTAGTGTGCAGTTTGCGCCCTCGTTTGCTCGCGCTCTTCTGAGAAGGCTTTCCGCTAGATTTGCCGCCAGATTTTGGAACCGGACCAGCCGTGTGGGAAGATGTTTAAAACAGGGTGGCTGCCAACTAAATGGAGAAGCGTTAAAAGCTTTATGCCAATATCTGCGGCGCTCGCTCGCAAATAGCCTAAAATACTAAAATGCTACTGCACGATGGATGTGTTACCAACATACCCATGAAAGTGAGGGTGTGCTCACACTTGGCTGATATGGTTCGAATTCTACAAGCCCTGGTGCAATTGCTCAGTTGGTGTGATCCGTTCGAAGTGTGAACGCCGTCATCCGAAATTTTTGCGCGCACCAGACAAACGGTTTGATTGAAAATTTGATGTTTCCTTCACAAATATTTAATGGAATAAAAAAAATGGTGCAGCCCTACCTCACTGCTTTATAGAACTGAATCCCACTGTCCTACGATTATTAATGTTCAGCTACTAATACAGTCGAATCCGGTTAACGGGGGCACATCGGGACGGGATGGTTTTGGTCCTAATAAGCGGCTGGGACGATTAATCGAACATGCCCTATGTTACAG
>JAUZST010079841.1:0-20707 GCA_034779995.1 Parotocinclus haroldoi | reverse complement strand
ATAATCACCTTCACACACATGTAGCCAAGGGCAAAGGTAGGCCAGAACAGTCTAGAACTGCATAGCGCTAAAAGATACAGTGGAAAATGCAAAGATGGAAAAGTAGAAGATGCCACTTTCAAGCAAGTCACAGTAGGACTTTCAGCAAGAAAATGCATCTCCACATTAATTTCTAAGATGTTCTGAGTAGCTTCTGAACTGTCCGTGCTGTGACTTGATATTCACAGGACAGAGCCCAACTGCCATTCATTACTGCAAGTTATGTTTAGCACTATCTTCCCATGCTACCAGTACTACCAGTATTTGATAGTGACTTATAAAGTAAATAAACATGAAGTCACTTAGCTCTTTGTTGAAGAATGCCAAGAACACACAGAAATGATGCAATTATAACAATTATTCTAACCTTTAAAAGAAATATACACAATATCAAGAGCTTCATTTCATTTTAATGGTAGAAAAGACTAGAGTGTGGTACACTCAACTAGAGTGTCCCAGTGATCATCAGATGAGCATCAGACGAAGACGACTGTAGCCCTCACTGAAAGTCATGTTTGGTAACACAGGACAACAACACATCTATGCCAAGCATAAAATATGGCAGAAATGTGATGTAACAGTGGTAAACATACCCATGTTCCAACTCTTTTGGAACAAAAGTTTGCAAAAAACATTAAATATCTTGACTTTGTAGTGTATTCAATTGAATATGGGTTGCAAAGGATTTCCAAAACATTGTATTAGTTTTTTATTTATTAAACAACGTCCCAGCTTCATTGGAATTGGGGTTGTTGTCTGTACCCTACTCGTGTCATGAAAATCCATCCTACCCTACAGCACATGCACAGATCATTTTCATATCAGCATTCTGATGTTTTGCGTCATGCCCATAATTTCACGCCATTTGCGATTGTATCTTTATTGTATCGTAGTAAGAATAATAGATTTGTTTTCTTAAGCTGTACTGTGTTTTAGGTGATAATTGTCAAGTTTTGTGTTTTATCAATGTATACATTATAAAAGCATAGCTAAATAGTAACCATTTCAAACACATGCAGTGTGATGATGGATGCTTTTACCAAAGAAAAGACCTTTCTCTCTATTTGCATTCTGGGCCTGTTTTAAAACAATGGGTAGGAAAGATTTATAGTCCAAAATACCTTATCTAAAATGCACTATAAATAGAGGTAGTTGATTTTGATAATGTAATTTAGACTATATATCAATCATACCTATAGTATTTAGAGAGGTGGATTCTGATAAAGTTGTTTAGGTTGTAAATTTAACTTACTTATAGTTTTACAATGACAATGTTTGTTAATAATTCTAATCTGTGCTACAAGCTAGGGCAACACATTACTGGCAATGAGTATCTGTTTCATACCAAGATCCCATGTCCTTAATTTTAATACATCATAGCAAAGTCTGATAAATTCAACATAAATTTTGGATTGCTGCTGATTTATAGAGAAAGTATATCCCAATATTCCCAAGTGAGAAAGGCTGTTGGAGAATGTTGTCATAACAGTGGTGGTAACACTTCTGAGCAATGTCAGAAGCGTGTCTACACAACTCTGCTTGGCAATATAGACAAAATTAGATGTTAAGTTCTCCTCCAGCAAAAACTGCCAAGGCATACAAGGAAATCTCCATGCAAGTGTATAAATGACAGAGTTTGCTCCTAAACCAAATAACATTGGTCTGTGTTCTCAGCACAATACATCAGCATATGTAGATTGCTGAGGGGTGCAAGCAATAACAAAACACACTAACATAACACAACTACATGAAGTAATGTATGTAGTTGTGGTATAATGCAATACATGATGTTGTATTACTGACTTAAGTCATGAAACCATTTATTCAAAATATAGCATATGCTTCTGTGAATTTCCTGAATTCAGCATACAGTTCAATCATGGTCCAGAAAGTGTGTAGGTTCTGTAGATTAACCTGAAAATTAAACAGTATCATTATTAAAATACCTAATTTCGGGCAGCCCCGAAACCTGAAAGATCTCTAGAAAATCTGTCTGGAGGAGTGAGAAAAAAACCCGGTTGCAGTGTATGAAAACTTAGTCAAGAACTACAGGAAATGTCTGACCTGTAATTGCAAACAAAGGTTTCTGTACCAAATATTAAGTTCTGTTATTTCTGTTATATAAAGTACTTATTTCATGCTATACAATGAAAACTAATTATTTATAAATCACATTTGATTTTCTGAATTTCTTTTAGATTCTCCCTCAAGTGTACCTACGATAAAAATTACAGACCTCTACATTCTTTGTAGGTGGGACAACTTGCATAATCAGCAGTATATCAAATACTTATGGTCACCCACATAATAATATGATATATAACCCACAAAATAAAAACAATATAAGAATAAACCATGCAAATACATAGGAGTAGAGGAGTCAATGTCTCTGTGAGTGCAATCTCTCTCACCAGCTGAAAAGATGTGAGTAAATTCCACAAGTTAATCCCACAATTGCGAATTTTTAAGCTCTGCACCTCTCTACTACCACAACTTACGCCCAACATTTACTGTATTTCTCAGTTTGGGATGAACAGGCTTAGGCTAGCATAACAACATATATGTGGCACATGCAGCTGATTGCACTGTGCAATGATGTTGGAGTAGTATCTTATTGACAGAAACAAAAAGTAACTTATGACCAGTAAAGCATTCAATGATGACAGAGAAACCTAAATTTAAGGTTCGCATATCTCTGCTGACCAGATGGTGTGTGTGGCAACAGTTTTACCATCCCTTCTATCTATTGTTAATAGAGTTGGCTGTCTGGTAACGCCCAGTCCAACTGTAAAAATACTTGAAACTTTTCGATTCAGATATTGACATGCACATTAGAGGCATCACACGAATTGGTTTCTTTCAGTTATGTAATATTGCTAAAATTGAAAATACCCTTTCTTTCCAAGATGCGGAGAAAGATTATGCATGCATTTATGACCTAGAGGTTGGATTACTTTAACTTGCTGGATGCTCTACTAAATCTATAAATAAATTCAACTAGTGTTTGTTGCAGCAGCTAGTCTTACAAAATTTAATACAAAATTTGATCATATAAGTCCTGTTCTGGCACCTCTACACTGGTTACCAGTTCAGTTCGGCATTGATTAAAAAATACTTCTTGTAACATATAAAGCTCTAAAATGTCTGGCCCCATATTATCTCAGTGAACTCTTAGAATCTTATATGTCAGCTCGTCTACTTCATTAGTGGGGTGCAGGACTTATGTCCCATAAGTCACACAAGGGGATTTTCTCATACATGGCCCCCAACTATGTAATACACTTAGGTTCGAGATTCAGACACTCTACTAAAAACTAGAACTGGTATGTTTTAGGCAGGCAAAGATGACACCACATGGAATGCATGGCTCTGGTTACTGGAGCTGGAGTCTGCAGTTATGTCTGGTCTTGTCATGCCCTGACCTTTGGCCAGGAGTGTTTGGTGGGCAGGCTGGCTGGGCCGGGTTTTTGGCCTCTTGGTTTTTTCATCTTTGCCTAAGACTAAGGGCAGAGCTGGGGGTTCACAGTCAAAGAGGTTTATGGTGATCTCGAATTTTGGGATGCTGTCTTCTTGCCTGCTTAGTTGCCTCCTTAGTTGCTCTTGTCCCACATGATCCCTCTTGGCTTTGTTATTTTCTGGTTCTCCGCTTTCTAGCTATGCTGCTATAGTTAATGCTCCCAGAGTTTTGTGCTGAACGTGGCATCATTTATTGTTTATATACTCTGTGTAACAACATTAACTTATGTTCTAATACCAGCTCCAGTCCCATACACTAAGATGTTCTTCCACTTCAGCATCACTATACTGGTTTTCATCAACAGAAACGAGTTTATCTGTTATCACTTACTTAGTTTTACTATTATTAGAAACTTCATTATTTCGATTTACATCTAACCCAAGGAAGATGAGTCCCTTTTTGATTCTTAGTTCTCCAAAGATTTCTGCCTTACAACATTTAGAGTTTTTCTTCTGGGTCTGCTGCTCACAGGTCCTCCAGCATCAATTTCACCATTAGTGCCTTTAGAGGGTACTCTCCATACCACTTCTGATATTCATGTAGTATTGGGTTGAGAAAAGAAACCATAGCCGAGGCTGAAACTTTGCTGATATTGAAAATCTTTATTGACAGCCAAGCACAGAGACAAAACTACCCACCCTAATAAAGACTATTTACCAGTCAGTGTGGCGGGAAAGCACCCATGTGTATAAATTTATTATATAAGATCACATTTTATTTGACATTGTTATGATATGAATATTACAAAGCGCAATAATGTTTTGAGCAACTACTAATAATGGCCATTGTGGTTATTTTGACATATGCATTATGAAATGTGTCTCGTCTCATTAAGTCAACTGTTTTACTCCCATTAGCCAATAAACTTTCAATAGATCACATAAAAGTGAAGGACAAATACCTGGCAATCCGTTATTCCAGACTAATGCAGCAAAAATAGAGGAGAAAAGAAATCATGTACTGACAAAGTGAATAAACACTGCAGACAAAACATAACTCAAACTATTTGTGACAAATGTCAGAAAGCAGTTTGTTGGAGCTGTTCACAGCAGGTCAGAGTCCGCAAATAGTAAATAGGTACGTCAGTCCACATGAAGTGCATGAAACAAAAATGGACCATATTTCTAGTTTACTTATCCATTATATACAACTACAGAATTTTATTGCATATTGACGTTAATTTCAAGCACAATATATAACCATTTATTAGGCCACTATTTCACAGTTTAGACGTTTTATCTTGATAGAAAATGAGCTTACACTTTGCATTGAAAACCACAATTTCAAACAGTGTTGCTCTTTAGTTCTTACATTGTATGATCTATAATCGTAACATGAACATGATAAGTGCATTTCAAAAAATATTAAAAACAAGTAACCACTGTGGCTATTGCAGTAGTTATAGAATCATTTGTTAATTAACTAAAAGGGACACACAAACAATACAAAACAAGGCACAATTAGAGCAAAAAAGATCAAGCACTGATGACATTCCTCTACAGTCACCTGACCTAATCACCACCAAACAGTGTTTGCATGCTTTTGCAAGCTTTGTATGTGGATTTTTTTTTTCCATTCTTCCTTGATGTACACATTCAGTGGTCAACAGACCGTGGTCTATGTATTCACATTTTCAAATGAGAGACTGGTTTGGACTGCAGGCAGGCCAGTCTAGTACCTGCACTCTTTTACTACAAAGTGTGTTGCTGTAACACATGCAGAATGTGGTTTTGCATTGTCTTGCTGAAATAAACAGGGGTGTCCCTAAAAAAATATGTTGCTTGAATGGCAGCATATGTTGCTCCAAAACCTGTTACATACTTTTCATCAATTTTGGTAGTTTCACAGATGTGCAAAATATGGGCGCAAACTAGTATCATTCCATCAAAGATGCTAGCTTTTGAACGATGCGCAGATAACAATTCGGACAGTCCTTTTCCTCTTTGGCCCAGAGGACACAATGTTCATGATTTCCAAAAACAAGTTGAAACATGGACTCATCAGACCACAGGATACTTTTCCACTTTGCTTCAGTCCATCTCAGCTTGGACTATTTGCTCAAGTAGTTGTTGACAACGTGGTGAACCTCGCCCCATCCTTGCTTGTAAACGACTGAGCATTTCGGGAATACAGTGGAATCTCAGTTAACGACCACAATCCGTTCCGAAAGGTTGGTTGCTATCCGAAATGTTTGCTGTCCAAAACAATTTTCCCTTATAGGAAATAAAGGAAATAGAAAAAATTGGTTCCCAGCCCCTGTTGACTCGCTAATATATGAAAGTTACAGGCTATATAAGTATGTTTTTTCAAATAAGAACAGTTATAATACAATACAAATGGAGTTAAATAAACATAAAAACATTAAAGAAAGCATTTAAACATAAACTATTTAGTAAACATAAGAAAACGTATCGTTTTGACTGCAATGTAATGCCGTGAGTGGATGCAGGTGTGGGTTGGAATTACTGCTTGAAGGGGGAATCCCCCTCTGTGAGAACATGATTGAGGGCCATATTATTAAAATAAAGCACTTAAAATCACTAAATAATAAGGTTGCGTAAAGATAAAGATAACGACGACCAATCGTAACTGTATTGTTCCTTGTTCCTTTTGAACGGGAATTTAGAATCACAAAGTCCATACCTTTAAAACAGCAGCAGATAATCCATAAATCAGCAGCAATAGTGGATATCGAGTATTAGTTTAGACATTCAAACCTCTCATTTGCATAAACACACTACAATAACATTCATATGAACAGGATACAGTCAAAATACTTCCTCGTAACTTAGTCACCTTTAAACCTTTCAGCGCCTCACGTGGTAAGTGATCATAAATGCAGCAAAACATCAATGTCTCCTACAGTAACTGTTTCTCGAGCGTGAATGACGCGTGGTCTAAGCTGTACGCTATCCGAAATTGTGTTTGCTATCCGGGGCAAATTTTTATCATTATCTGAATTGTTCGCTAACCGAGGTTCCACTGTACTCTCTTTATATACAATCATAACACTCACCTGTTCTAATTAACCTGTTCATCTGTGGAATGTTTTTTGAGCATTCCTTTTGTTGCCCCTGTCCCAAGTCTTTTGGAATATGTTGCAGGCACCAAATTCAAAAGGATTGAAAAACAATACATTTTATCAGTTTTAACATTAAATATTGTCTTTGTAGTGTACTTAATTGAATATGGGCTGAAAAGGATTGGAAAATCATTGTATTTTTTTATTCATGCTTTACACAATGCCCCAACTTGATTGGAATTGGGTTGTACAAAAATTCTGGAAACTTTGATATATTTAGTAATTAAATGAAAATGTGTGAATATTTCCTTATGGAAATTTAGTATCCCCTGTTTTTGTAAGGAGTGTATTCGATCCTGTAATTTGCAATGAGAGTAAATGTTTAACCCCAGTAGCTTTTTAAAGTATTAAAAACCAAAATATTCAAGGTCACTTTAATGCTTTAATAAACATTCCTGAACATATCTGGTATCTCATTAGAATATGTCATGGCACAGGTCTAGTGATATTAAATATTTACCTCTCAAACTGCATGCATAAAACTTTCATTAAACAAAAACATGCAGTATGACTTCAAGAATAAGCTGAATTTTATAGAAAATAATATGTCCACAAATATTGTTGGCGGAATAGTACATCCACTTATTTACTGATTTAATGAAAGTAACAGCATTTTGACACTTTTTGACTATACAGTAGATTATGATTCAGGATTTATAATTAAAGTAATTCACTTCACATGCAAAACTTTTTTTTTAGGTCAGACACTACAATGTACAGTTTAAGAACTAATCATTCTGTTCAAGGGATTGCAACAGCTTATGTTGAGAATTTATAATATAAATGAAATCACCACCCATTATCTTGTGAATACAGTTAATCTAAATATGTCTGTGAAAGACTGCCTAATTAATCATCTCCTTCTCAGATATGCTTTTGTGAAGCACCACCAAATTAGCATTAGCCATGGGTGGTAATAAATTCTGCAGAAAAATCAGAAGGGCATGAAGAATAAACCATTCCTTTCAACACATGATTTCTTACTCCAATTTTACTCACTGCTGGTTTGATTACATCGCCTAATCTCTTTAAAGTGGCCATATACATAAACGCCACTTTATGTGCAGTTTCTTGTACATGGGATTCCATTATTCAAAAAGCATTAACAGGTCATTAAAATGCAATAACAGGTCATAACACATTGGTTTGGCTCATTACATCAGAATCAGAGTAAAATAATTTGTCTCAATTACTTTTTTTTTTTTTTTACTTTTCTTACTGAATGACGCTCTCCTACACATAAACAAACTGCCTTATTGTTGTAATAGTAGCTTCTTCACAGCTGATTTGGAGAGAAAAAAGCTAAGAACGGTTGGTAGTGTTATTATTTATTTTAAAATGCAGTTCACAAAACATACATCTATTCCCATACTCATTTAAGATATTATTTGTGCCAGACCAGTAAATAACCCCTAAACTAAAACCTCCATATTTTATGATTTGTTCAGTGCCTTTCATTCAGTGTGATGAACAAAAACTATGCAATCCATTTTAGGCACATACTGTAGCTAAGTAGTTCCGTTCCATTCGGGCGTGGGTCCGAGGCACGGTGGGCTTTGGTCAGGTGCGGGTCCAAGTCTTGGTAGGTTCTGGTCAGTTGTAGGCCCGAGATATGTTCGATAATCAAGAGATATAAGATAATAAGAGATATGAGATAATCAGCTTTATCGACAAATCAAACATGTAATGGTTCAGTACAGTGACTCCGCCCCATTAGCCCCACCTAGCTCTTGCATGAAGACACGGGCAGAGTTGAGACACATGTTCATGTGATGCCACGCCGTGTATTCTTCCACTTTGGCTCTGCACTGCGGTTGCCAAGGATACCAGTGATCGGGCACGCTGTAGGTGGTCGCCAGGTATTTCAGTATGGCATCACTGTGAGATCAAAGGGTTACATGCAGCAGGGGGCAGAGTTAATGGTCATCACACTAAATCTGCGACTAAGGTCGTGATAAGATCAGTGAGAAACTTTACACACACCACTCTGTAATTGTGGGGACTTTACTTTAATGATTCATTATGCTACACCTATACACACCCTAACCTTGTTAACCTAAGGTAAAGATTTGGCTTATTTTGTCTTTTTAAAGAAAAAAAGCCAATTTCCTTGTGGGGCCAGTAAGATGTCCCCATAATGTACAAATGTCAGAGCATTCATCGTTATAAGGACATTTGGTCCTCGCAATGTAATATAAACATCTTAAAAACTTACTTAATTACACACACACAGACACATACACACCCCTCAGTCAAAACAAAATCTCCATCATACAGCACAGGAACCTTCTCTATCGGGTTCAACCTCCTGAATTCTGCTGTCCTTTGCTTCCCTACAGAATCATACACACAGAAGTACTTCTATCTTGTAGTTGCTCAGTATGTTTTCATCTTTTATCAGTTAAACTGTAACAGAGTTCATACAGAATAAGCAAGAGGAATTATACAACAGAACTTTAACCACAAATATAAAAAAACACTGTGATTATTATTTATTATTATTATTATTATTATTATTATTATTATTATTATTGTTCCTACCTATTACTAATTTAGATAGTATGTAATAAGTTTAAAAGTTGATTGAGTTTGTGGACTCACCTTTGCGGAGCTACACGGAGCTACACTGAATCAGGAATCCGATTTTGAATTAGAAATATCAGAACAGTTTTGCAAGGCTGTGACATAACATCCACATAAACCTTCAGTGTCCTCTCCATATTCCCCTGATCCCCTGCTTTACCTAACTCCCCTTCAATAATATATCGAGATTATCGTAAGCAACGTTGGTATTGATATCGCACCAATACTAGCGCAACAGGATCAATACTTTAGCTTCAGTTTGGTCTCCTTTATATTTAGTATGTTTAGTATGTTTAGTACATCGGACCCATTTTATCCTGAAGCAGACGTCTGTGCAAACACAGCTCCCCCCTGTCCGTCTGCACCGTTTTGGTGTAGTGACTCTGTCCGGTCACGTGACTCAGGGTGCTGTAGTAAAAGGACTGGCATGTCTTTTGTAAGATATCAGTGTGTGTTTACATATTAGGAAATGCCCCAATATTAGGATTCCCACTGTGTCATGTCTAAGTCACAGAATCATGAATAGAATGGAATCTTAAAAATGATCATGATGATCAGGTATAACCTAATAATAAAAAATACCCTACACTGATTTTCATTCCAATCTTTGTAAGCTTTAGCATATCTAAGCTTTTTCACGCTTTTTTAAAAATAAAAAAGTGGTTTCTTGGTTGCCACCCTTCCAAAACCACCATTTCTGACTGACCTATTTGGACTGCAGAAGGGCCAACTACGAGATGCTGCGATGGCTCAAGTGTAAGGGTTCAGAACCGCTTAACAATAAAGTTCTTCAGTTTTTAAAGCTGCATATTCATTTCCTGAATTAATGGTGTCTTATCATTATAAGCTTACCATTCCTAAAACAATGGTATGTAATCTAAAGGTGGCCTAAGACTTTTGCACAGTATTGTAGAAAGGAAAATGTAACTGATTTATATATTAAGTTATTTGTTTATTATATTTGTAA
The DNA here is from genome assembly GCA_034779995.1 of Parotocinclus haroldoi. Lineage (NCBI taxonomy): Eukaryota > Metazoa > Chordata > Actinopteri > Siluriformes > Loricariidae > Parotocinclus > Parotocinclus haroldoi. The sequence continues at coordinate 10,519 of JAUZST010079841.1, read as the reverse complement.
GTCAACTCATCATGGCTGCATGGTGCATTGTAATGTTCAGGCATTGTGACATCTTAATCACCCTGCAGTGCTTCAGTGTTCTGAAATCATCTCCTTATGAGAACGTTCATTTGTTGAAGGTGTTGTGCGGAGTTGTTTTTGGAGTACGGCGTTTGTAGAATGAAGTTCTTTTCGACAGGATTTTGGCCTTTTTGTTGGGCCAGTCCTTGGAGGACCAATAGGGTTCATCCAATTATGGATCCTGATCATGAGTGCGAGATCTTGATAGAAGGATTTTTATTTAAAAGGGCTGGAAATGCCCTGAAAATATGGCAGAGGTTTGTAAACAGCAAACAGATAATGGATCTAAAGGCAGTTTAACCTATTATTAAATTATTAGTAGTAAATGATTTCAGTAACATGCATTTGTTTGCTGTTTTACTGACTGTATTATGGTTTCTCTGCAGACGCTGGTTCCAGGTACAGAAAAACCAGCTCCTGTACCTGAAGGGGTCCAAGGTTAGCTACGTTTAGGAAATAAAATAATAAAAATGGTAACTCTATTTGCAAAGAACTATAACTAGAAGTTTCTGTTTATCAGACCGAGCCCAGGGTTGTAATTAAGGACCTGAGGTGGAGCATTTTAGCACCATCCGGGACGCTTTGGGCTCAAGGTGGTCTCGCCAACAATGTGAGTCCAGAGCGTTAGGAATCAGAATTAAGGTTGTTTTTAATTATAATCCATTTTCTTACAGCCCAATTCCCTGTGTTTGTGTTTGTAGGAGTTACATGTTGGCGGCAGATTCTGAGGGGACCTGACTGGCCTGGACAAGGGCCATTGAGAACGCATTTTTGGTCAGCCAGCCCAGGCCAGACAACTTGGAGATAACCATTTTAACTCTATTCCTTTTCATTTAAACCAGTTTTTATAAACAAAAGTAACACCAGATTCTCAACAGCAACAGAGAAACCAGGAGGAAACACCAGTGCCTAGAGCTCCAGGTGGGTTTAATTTAATTTATGATTTAGGAAACATTATACATTGGTAAAATATCTTAGATTATACTGTACTCATAAACAGGTGACTTGGGGACAGAGAGCACCAGCACAGGTGCTCTGGACCCAGCCCAAAGGAGCTTAGGCACCTGTGTGGACCCTAGAACTAGCTCTCCCTGCAAAGGTCTGTCCAAATTCATGCAAACAGGCTATATAAGCCTCATATATATTTCTAATATATGTTAAATATTGCTCTCTGACAGTATTTATATGGCATGTGTGTAATAATAGATCTGGAGAGCAGGACAAGAACTCCCTTGGACCAAAATGGCAGCTCTCCCACCACTGGTATGTCCAGACTACAAGTACTCTATTGGCAAGGAGCTCGGGAAAGGAGGCTTTGGATCGGTCGGTGAAGGCATCTGCAAGGCAGACGGCAGACAGGTGAACAATAAGATCACCACCGAGCTGCCTTTAGCTTCTCTCCTTAATCTGATAGATGCAGGGCCTCTGTTTTGTATATCTGAATAGGTCGCTATTAAATACATCGAAAAGCAGCCCAAGATGAAATACATCACCATTGTAAGTAGCTATACACTAATTAGAAGGTTTCGGTTTTGTTAACTCTTCATAGACGACCTATAACCATGCTGTCCATGTCTGTTCTAATCTTAGCCTGGTGAGGCAGACTCTCTACCATCTGAGGTCATCTTAATGCAGATGGTCTCCCAGTCACCACGGTGCGTTAAGATCATCGAGCTGATCGAATGGTACGATCAGCCAAAGTACCTCATACTGCTCATGGAAAAGCCCAGCCCCTGTATGGACCTCGCCACCTTTATCAAGGGCGGGCCACTGTCTGAAGACATGGTCCAGATCATCATGATGCAGGTGGTTCTGGCAGTGAGTCACTGCATCGCACGAGGTGTTCTCCACAACAACATAAAAACGGAGAACATCCTCATCAATCCTGATGACCTGACCATCAAGGTTATCGATTTCGGCTGCGGTGACTTGCTCCAGAGTGTCCCATACAAGGATGTTGCGGGTAAGTGGATAAGAGGGATTAATAGTAACAGGACCAGATTAAAGCTCTTTAGTCCTGATCCTTCTCTCTTTTACTCAGGCACCTGGTTTAACATGCCACCAGAAATGTTTACATACCATCAATATTACCGGAATCCTGCAACCGTATGGAGCCTGGGCATGTATGAGGTACTTTGTGGTGAACTACCATTTAAGAGCGTAAGGCAGATCCTAGAGGGGGGCCCTAAAGTTTGCTCGTGACCTGCCTGCAGGTAAGAAAATGTACATATTTCTGTCTCTACACAGCCTGTTGCTATCTGATCAGGAGCTACCTTGAGAAACAGCCTAATGACCGACCCAGCCTGCCGGAACTCCTTGGCCACGAGTGGTTGGAGTTTTATTAAGTCCAGGTAATTAGAGTAATTAGTGTGTAGTTTAGAGCATGGGTTGTAAATACACAACCATTAAGTGTAACAACACATACAATTTCATTATATCTGTTTTTCTTTCTGCAGGAAAGAACGTGGAACGAGATGGAGGGTGAGTACATCAAAGGTTTAACATTACTATTACTACTTAATATTTTCACAAGATTTCACATTTAGGATGGTCTTTGGATCTATTTGAATTCTTGGCTTCATCACCCATTGTTTTTGATTGATTTGAATTTGGTTTTGTTTGACTTTATGTCTTATAGGAACATCAAGCCTCTGCCAAAACACCTAGCAGAAGCTAACCATCTCGACCACAAGACCCTGGCAAATGGACTTAATTAAATTAGGGAAGTGGACTCCATGACACAGAGGACCACTAAATAAACTATATCCACCATTAATTACCACACAGGAAATATAACATTATTAGCATTTCCTAATATGTACATATCTTTAAATAAAGACTTCCCATTGGGAATTAATCCCATTGGATTTTGTTTTTCATCATCGATTTGTTGTGTCTCATGTCTTTGTGGAAATTTCTCTCCATAAAAAAATTATAAAAAGTGAACGGAGCTTCCAATCACTCTGAAAATTAACATGGCCGGTGACATCACAGCTGGGTCCTACTCCTTCGATTTTGTGTTTATAGCTTAAAAATTGACTGAGTTACAGCAGTTTAAAAACAGCCCTTCATTGTCTATGGGATTTTTGTGCCAGAAAATCAGGGACACCGGGTGCACGGTTTGAGATATCTCTTAGCTAGGAAGAAGCACAATTCTTCTGAACATCCCGGGCGTTTCGGTGTTTGTCCCATGTTGATATGTCGAAAGCTCTAAAAGGAGATAATGATCGAAAATTGGTGAAATAATAAAAAATCGGATAACAATATATGTGTTGCTACAGCATGTATATGTATATGTATATGTATATGTATTATTCACTAAATTGTTTTGAGCAAAAGCCGAGCTAGGAAACACCTATCATTCACAAGCCGTAGATGTGTTCCAGACTAAACTAAAACACTGGGAATCAGGGGTCAAGATAACCTTAGAGATGGTATTATTTTTCCTATGCTAGTGACCATGGAAAATTAGATAGATCTTGTACAGAAGGTGTCAAAAGTAATGAATGCATGACACCTGTTGGTCAAATATAATTTGTGTGCTAGATTGTAGGAATCAAGTTAATTGGTTAAGCATTCTCTTGAAGTATGCTCGTAGATCTTATCGGAATTTGACCTTATCCTGTTTTTGGGACGAGGACTTCCTCGTATGTTGGTATCTGACTCCTTGCTGTGCATGGGTACCAAGTACATTTTAATTTCATATATCTATTGTAGTATTGTATGTATATTAGTAGTTTATGTAACTATGTCTATTACTCTGTGCACAATCTATGTATGATTATCTCTGCACAGTCATTAGCAATTTAAAATATATTTCAGTGAGGTGTATAATAAATATAGTATATCACAAAATGTTCACAAATCACCCTCACATTTTTCTAACTATTTTATAATATATTTTTATGGGACAACACTGGGGATATGACATTTTGATATAATGTAAAGTAATCAATGTGTACACTTGTGTAACAGTGTAAATTTGCTGTGCCGTCAAAATAACTCAACACACAGCCATTATTGTCTAAACTGCTGGCAACAAAAGTGAGTACACCCCTAAGTGAAAATGGCCAAAGTGTCAATATTTTGTATGGCCACCATTAATTTCCTTCACTGCCTCTTTTTGGCATGAAATTCACTAGAGCTTCGCAGGTCTCTACTGGAATTCTCTTTCAGTAAATAAATTTGAGCTAAGGTATACCTGTGAGTTCAACAGTTTGTATATCTTAATTTAATCTATTTAATCTATTTAATCTATTTTTATCTTTTCAACTAACCAATTAATCTACTGACAAGTTGTAGAAAAATGAACGACACTCATATTATCCCTTGACATACAAAGAAAATGTAACGTTCCATACAGTAACTGCAGTTAAGCTCTGGTTCTTTGTGACTGGCATACAACCCACTAAATCCGTATCACCAACCTAAACAGCTTCTAAACTCTAACACATTTTGTTTTTGTACACAATGCAAATAATTTGGATGAGTGAATTAATTAACAAAATAACTAATCTTTAGGATAGTTGTTTAGTGATATATTGTGGTGATAAAAATGAAGGAATATTTCATTATGGGATATTTCATTTTGAAGTATCCCCTAATTTTGTGAGCAGTATAGTTGCCCAATTATGAAGCTCTTTGTTAAACAACTAAATAGCACAAGCAAGCACTTAAAAGAACTGCAAATGATGCCTCAGCTCCCTTGTGGGTATGCTGAGGTGGAAGTACATTAACTGAATGTGTCTTTTTCATTGTAAGTAAATAGATTACAAAACAAATGGAACACAAATGTAAGACACTGTAATTACAGCATAATTCTGTACATAGTGATCAAAAGCCTTAGTAAAATAATGAAAAAAATCCAGAATGTTGAGTGTGTAAAAACTTCGCCACATAAAATTGGTCAATGAAAAACACGTCCAATCCTTCTGTGAAGTCAACATACAACTCACCCAGGTGGAGAAATTTAATGTAACATGGGGTAGTAGCCTATATGAAAGAGCAATAGGTCCACTCTTAACACTGACAACGTGTGTATGCTTCTGGAACTGCTTATTACCTCCACCTACTTTACATACAGAGGGGCACTACCATAGGAAGTAACATGGGTGCACTATGGGTGCATCCTCCAGTTTTGCTTATAGTTGCAAACCTGTAATGAAAGAAATAGAAAAGAAGCATAGATTCTATTTAGGAAAGCCAAACCATCTTGCTGCATTTAACTTCTCATTGTTAAACAGTGGTGCTAGTATGAGTTGTTATGCAAATGTTCTATATGTAAGATTGGAAAAGAAGTCAATTCAGTTACAAAATGTTTCTCTCATGAAAACCTTATTTCCCAATGAACTGATTGAACTGATTCTGAAGTATCACAAGATTTGCATATACTTTAGACCCCATTGATATCATTAATATTGAGTATCAGTCATGTCTATGGCTAGGACTAAGCCACATAAAACTATGCATGAAAATGCACCAAGAGGCATTTAAATCCAATTTATACCATTTCAGGAGGTGATTTGAGACAGTGTGGCTAAATATTAAGCAATCTCTCTAAGATACATCTGACAACCAAAACCTACCCATTACAACATCAACAATGTCCATCCTTGCACTGCCAGGAAAAACAATATTGGAGGACACACACGAGCTAGTGAATGCAAAAACACAAGTAAATTTGACAGACTATTCAAACTAAACTATAATACAATCAGCAACCATCTGTAAATCTGGCCGATTTCAAAAGTTGACCTCAGACCATTCGGTCGTTAAGTGTAAATATGGTTAAAATCTCATCAAGATATAATCCAGCATTTACTTGTCAATACAAACCATCAGATGGCCAGTATTTGGTAATTACCTGAAACACCGAATCAGTACTGGATTTGCTAAACTTTAGATATATTATTGAAGTATTAATATTTAACTCTTTAGTCTTGTCAAAACGTCTAAAGCGTTAACCTCAGATTTGTTACGATTTTTGATCAGCTGCTTATTAACACAACACATGCCTAAAAGCAGTATATTTATGTAAGTAAAGTATATTTAATTACTTGTTCATTAAACTATAAGGGTAAGTGGCTTATTTTAGTTTATTTCCAATGAGTTTTTGAAAATTTTGTATACACACCATCAATTTACTCAAAGTGCTCATTTGACTGTGCTCAAACATAACAATGGCTTCAGTTCACTTTACTGTGAATCTCAATAAACTGGTCAAAAGCAGTGTGGACTGAATTTAATCAGCATCCTTTTTGACTTCTGCATGATTTTTGATTCATCAACATTGCATGTTTGCTTTAGTGAGTATTGTATCTTAATAATAACTTATTTATTATTATAATTAAATAACTATATAATATATTTTTATATTTATTACCTATTCTTATTTATTTTCTTTTTTTCCCATTTTTTATGTGATTCACCAAATTTCCATTTGTCCAAGGTTGAGTGCTACCATTGCACCTGTCAATCCCTAGTTAAATGAAAGTATATCACTAAACCACTGCTACATTTGAGCTTCAAATGGTGTTATAAAAATGAAAACATTCTATATCCTATCTTCATTTCCTGCATGTCTGACAGATTAGTAAGTGTAGGAATTGCTAAATCTGTAATGTCGGAAATTGTTTCCCTTTGCACTGACTATTTAAAACTTCCTGAAGGTTACAACATATGAAAAAGATTAACTTTAAACAAAAACACTCAGCGGGAAAGCAGCCAGACAGTTAGAACAGTAAAATCCTAATACCCAATGCAAGGTTTACTGTATATGACTCGTTGCCTTTGGTGACTGGGGTGTTTCAGTGGTTAATGTTCTAATATACTAACAGTAATACTCATTGAATAAACAATAAAGAATAATAACTCACCAAGTACCCACCAACCGAGTTGCTGGAATTGAATGAAGCTTTTTTATGTATGAATTAATGATGATATACATTTTAGAAGTATTCATACCCTTTCACTTATTCTGTGTCTAAAGTTCTGAAAGCACTGAAAGTCTCTAAGGTTCCTAAATGGAGTTTCGAACAACCAGTACTTTTGTAGGCCACCCCACCAATCTAAGCAATCAGTGAAGAAGGCCATTGGTAAGAGAGGTGGCCAAGATCATAAAGAAGGTCAACCATCACTGCAGCACGCCACCAATCTGAGCTTTATGGCAATGTTCAATCTTCAAGTCTCTTTTTTTGCAAAAATGTTTAGGAATTATATAAATACAATATATGCTAAGTTTTACTATTATTAATTAATAATTAATTATTATTATTATTAATTACTAATAATATTTAGAATATGAATTAATGTTCTAGTTTATTACTTATTTTCTTCATTGGCCATGTGGAAGCCATAGATGAAATATGATGAGGGACTGGTGCCCTGTCTAGGGATGGTTCCAGCTTTATATACTGTGCTGTAAGCAATGACCCAGCTACTGGTGCCCCAAATTACTAAAGCAGTAATAAAAGTGAATTAATTAATACTTTATTGAAACAGAGATCAGCTAGAATGTTTTTTTATGTAGTAGGAAAGGCTCTCCACCCTGATGTGAACACTAATGAAAATTATAAATGTGAAAGACATGCTTGTTGTTTGATTCCAGGAGTTAAAAGAGTGGTAAATATATGTTTATTTATCCTTTTTAAGTTGCAATGATTATGCTCAAATCTCTTTTAGTCAGTTTGTTTCAAGGGTCGTATTTGAAATATTAACATGGGTTGCACACATTGTGAGAAGAATTAAATCTGTACATTTATACACATTTCTTAATTTTAATCCTTACCCATAAGAGTTGTAGTATGTGTGACAGTGTCTGAAGTGCCATTAGAGATAGAGAGGTTAGACACTTTACAAAAGGGCAGTTTCTTGAATAAGGAGTATTTGTAGAAATTATCGGAGGAGAGACAGGCAAACAGAAAAATGTATGGTGAGAAGCCAGAAATTAGTATGTAGTAAAAGGCAAGGACAAAATAACTTAATTCACCACCCAAGCAATTTATCCTTCAGAGCATGGAAGGACATAATCAAAACAGAAAAACACCAGCAAAACTACTGCAGTAAAACAGTAGATTAATCAATTGTTTAAAAAATAAAACTAGAGATAATGTGCAATCACATCTGTTGCTGTTATAATTTACAAGCAACTTAATTTGCCCATATTTAGTTGATACATTTTAGTGGTGATTGAGCCACCAGTATAATGAATTGTTCTGTATATTATCGTTGCTCTAAGGTGAGAAAGAGTTGGTAGTTAGCCTCTATTTTTTCCCTAATGGAACCCTAATGGTCCAGGTGTGAGTCACTCACTGACTTGAACATTGACCATTGTTTCACAAACACAATTCTAGGACTTTCAAGATATTAATGCAAAAAGCCATTTTGATGGCTATTGGCTATGGATATTCAATAACAACTGTGCACCACACATAAAGTGAAGTATGCCACATCATGCAGGCTGTGGATTCACATTCCCCAAGCAGAAATGTCATGCTTTCAGATTGAATAAATGCATTTTGGGGAAACCTCTTACTGTTTATGACATTGTTCACAATAAAGGTTGTCAGAAGTATTAGATTTGGGAAAATAACTTTTTTTAAACTCCTGGTCACTATATAAGCATTTTGATTGCCTTTGGAAAATGTAATTGTAAAAGTATTTCATCAATAAACATTACATTTTTCTTTTCTAGAGTCCAATTACAAACACCATATTAGGCCTGGATAGAATGGTTAGGCCTATCCATTTGAACTTCCTTGATAATCTGTTTTGTCTTGCTACTATTGTGATTTGTCCTGTTGTAGCTTTTTATCATAACCTATGAAATGTAGAGATTTAGTGCACATTCTATACATTTTATTTTATGTATCTTATCCTGAGTGTGCTTTACATTAGCCTACTGTTGTCTACAGATATGTAAACCATTCACTGTATGCATGGAAAAGAGCTGTATAACAAAATAGTATTATTTTTTATTATGTTTATTATATTATTAAGCTTAATAATTAAAAGTTGTGTTTGTCAGTAGAATTACATGCATTGAAATCAAAGTGCAGCAAAGTATTTCTGTGGTGCAACTAGCATAGCGGAGCCACTTGAGTAGTGTTTATTAGCCTCAGTTCAAGGCTATAAAATGGCAGGTTGTAGTGTGAAGTGTATTTTCATAGCACTGATGTTATACGCCTATTTTTAATCAACTAAAAGACAGATGTGTGTGCACATGCGTAGATTTATTCCTGCAGTCAGCTTGCCAATCTCACACTCCCTCAAACTTGTAACATCTGTAGCATTGTGCCATGTGATTACACAGATTTTAGAGCATCAGATTAAGTTTATTCACAAAAATATTTATTTTTTAGAAGTCTGTGATGTTGGAAGTTAAGTTGATAAGCTAAAGCATGTTGCATTAATGTGTGCTATATTAAGAAATAAAATAACTCTTACCAGTTCCGCTGGCACAAACACAGTAGCACACTATGCTTGTAATGACATACTTGAATTCTCAGGTGCAAACTTTTTCAATCCTGGCTAATAAATCAAACCTGATTTTTATATCAGTTTAATTAATGTTCAATCAAAGTTAAATGCGAAGTATGAACAGTTAATTAATGCTTTCAGTGATTCCTCTCTTAAAAATAATATTCAAAACACTAAAACTGCATTTTTAGCCTGCAATGAGATCATGTAGAATGCTTGTGTTAAGGCATTACTATTAATGAAGAAATCACAGATGTTTCAGGAGGGTCACACTTATTGAAAGACGCTGCCAAAAGTTCACATGATCCAACCAACAGGCACTTTGTGACTTCATGTCTTTGATCAAAACCCAGAGTTTTGTTTACCTTTGTAAATCAATATTCAATTCTGCGAACTGCCTGCACACTAGCGATGAAGAAGTGCAGCCACATGCTTTAGATCTGAGTGTGATGTATGTGATTTTTTGAGTTGGACATTACATTTGTTCATCCCTCAATTTAGCCCATCTTACGATCCAGACACACACTGGAGGATCAATCATGTGCTGTTCACTCTATCACTCTATTTATTTATTAATTGTTGACGTTGTTAATTAGTTATTCATTTATTCATATTAATTAACCACAGCTTTTTATTGAGAAATGCAGCAGATATATGCACTATCCTCTCGCTTATATGCACCAATTCATTCTCACACATCCCAACTCATTCATCATAATATATTTTTAGATATAGAGTGGAATAAAGATTGAGAGATTGGAGCAATAGAAGGAAACTTACACAGCAACAAAAAGATAAAAAGCAAACTAAAAAAAACTCTGAAATTGGAAGCAAGAATCAAATCTATGTCCCTTGATCGCAGTAACAAGACAAATGAATGAGGCATGTTTGAGCAGCGCTTTGTTACACAATAATAATGTAAGATATGTAATGCATGTTGTGACTGCTCCACTGTTAAGGTGATTTGTCAGTTGTTCAATAA
>JAUZST010079830.1:322-20710 GCA_034779995.1 Parotocinclus haroldoi | reverse complement strand
ATTAATTGCTGTTAAGCTGATCACTCTTTATAACATTCTGGAGTATATGCAAATTGCCATTATAAAAACTGAAGCAGAGACTTTGTAAAAATTTATATTTGTATCATTCTCTAAACTTTTGGCCATGACTGTATGTTTGCACTTATATATACTGGAATATATAGTAAATGTCCATCCTGTCAACCCTTATTCATTCTCCTTTCATTTATCGTTATCATTTGTACATGTCCAGTTATTAGCTTTAAACAATACCGCATGTGCCAGACTTCTGATTGCCTGTCAGACATTCAAAGAATTAATATAAGTGATTTTTGAGAATACTAAAACTACAATAAAGGGAATTGAGTCATATTGTTACCTTGTTTTAACCTATGATTTTACTTTTTACAGGGAGAGAATCCAATCTACAAGAGTGCCGTTACAACCGTCATCAATCCCAAATACGAAGGAAAATAATGCATGCCTCCACTATGTTCAGAACAGTGTTTTCTGAATATATTTTCCCCACTTCTATTTCTTTTGATCTTATATTGTAGAACTATGCATTCATGGTGTAACACTACTTTTGCGCTTCTTCTTGGTTAAAAACGGTGTACAGATTGTAAAGGCTTTGACAGGTGACTTTATTGTTTTGAGTACTGTTTCTATTCTTCTATTTGCAATTCATGCCTTTCCTTTTCACTTAAGTGGTACAAATTATCAAACAAAACTGTACAGTTTAATCCATCACTAGACTTTGGGTCGATTTGGGTGCATTTCTATACATACAATTTACTTCAGACTTCTCATTTGTCATTAAAAATTGTATTAGACTGTCTTCATAACAACACTTTATTGGCCTGACACGACAATCAGTGTGCAATGTATTGTTACTGTATTATTATTAAGTCTATGAATCCGTAAATACAGACTTTTTATATTATCTGGTTATAATGGCACCAGTAGTCTGCTTTGTTTATGTGTTAAACAAATATGTAGTTGTAGATCCATTCAGTGCCTGCAGTGCCTGTAATTACTGTTAGTGGTAGTGACCAGTGAGAGATTCTAAGTATGCTTACTGATGTATACACTTAAAAATGCTGACTAATGCATTTTGTTCTCCAGATTTAGTATCATTTGGAGACTTCAGAAGGTGCAAATAAAATATTCATGTTAAATGTGTTGTCATCACATGATCATAGTGTTACATGAACCAATGCTGCATATGTAACTTAAATTAGATGCTCTTATGAATGGTGCAAATCCTAACACCAACTCTTTAGATGTGCAGAATTTAGTCAATTACTTTTTTTAAATAAAATGATTACTCTTGCAGAATATTGGTACAGTTTTTAACTTTTAAGATCATATATGGAAGGTCAATTGTATAAAATAAATTGTGCACATTTAATGGTGTAACATGATGTAACTGCCGTTTCTGCAACGTTTATGTGTCATAATGCATAACTAGTAAATGCTGATAATTGACATATAATACAGTATTACATTATGAAGGAGTTATTTGTCTTTGTTTCATTGTGTTCATTCTCTCCATTATCACCATGCTGTTTTGAATTTATTTATTAAAACGGACTCTTAGAACTTGAATGTCTTCTGAGTGTTTTTTTACATTTAACATTCACTGATACTAGTAGAGTATCAGCTAGAGTACATTCAGTAATTGTGGAACTAAAAAGTGCTTCCAGGTGGTAAGTGGAACTTACCATCATTATTAACAAGTTTTGAATTTACTTATTAAAACTGAATCTTATATGTTGAGTTTAGTTATTTAGACTGCACACTGACGAGCTGTACAATGTATTTTGATAAATTATGTCTTAATGAAGTATTACAGATAAAATCAGGACTATGGAACTTTAATTGGATGTACAATATTACAACGCGTTTTGACTCGAGTCTGCAGTAGTGGGCAAGCATACTTGACTTGCCAAGCACCTTTATATTTTATAAACTAATTCTGCTACACTGACAGCAGTCAAATAAGCAAAATGTCTCCTAGAGCACTGACTGCCAAATTAACCTAAACTAATACCAGAATAATTCCATATTAAGAAAAAAATATTATATACATTTCCCTTTTTGAATGCATTTGCTTTTAGAGTGAGCCATGAAACCCAGCATCTTAGGATCCAGCAGAGTGCAGCAGATACACAGCTTGGGTCTGATCCTGAAGTTTGCCATATCTGTAATAAAAAAGGTGAAAGTGAACCTAGGGAAAAATTGAAAGGGTATGAAGACTATACCATACTGTAAGGGAAATAAGTATTTGATACACTGCTGATTTGAAAGTTTTCCAAATTATTTATTGAAAGGAAATTAATTATTTAAAAATCATATTTGATTTTCTGGATTTTTTTTAATTCTGTTTCTCACAGTTGACACCTACAATAAAAATTACAGACCTCTATTCTTTGCAAATGGAAAAAAACTTGTGAAATTGGCAGTGTGTTAAATACTTATTTTCCCCACACGACCACCTCATAGCAAGATGGTCCTGGGTTCGATCCCAGAGTGGAGTCTGCATGTCCTCCAAATGTGTGTGTGAGATTACTCTGTATACAGTTTTATCCCACAGTCCAAAGATCACATAAGCTCACAATATTTAGAGAATTTTAATTATGGGATATTTCACTTTTAAGTATTCCCTTATTTATGTGAGCAGTATACAGTAGATGACTTAATCATCAGTTCTGATTTAACTTTCGGTATAGATAAAACCTTGTTTGTATCACTGAAGTGGCTACTGATGCTGATAGCGACATAAACCAAATAAACAAACTAGTCATGGTCAAAATGGTCTGTGTATTTCAGAAATTACTCATCTACTGGAATTTTTATGCACAGCTCTCTCTGGAGTTTACCAAGAACGATCATAAATCCATGGCTGGGAACATTCTACCACCAGTTGCACATACACGTAAAGCCAGATCCAGCTGGAAGGGACCACACTGACCTGAATCCAGGCATTGTGGTAGTTATCTAGAGTGCTGTGCCACGTTTTTACATTTTTCCCAAATCTTACAACTGCATGTAAGGACCTTCCACAAGAACAGAACTCAACCATTATTTTCCAGAGAAGCCACGGAGGAGCTTGTTCATTCTCACGTTGTTCATTCTCAAAACTAAATTACTGCAACACTCATCTGTCGCACATCAGATTCAAAACCCTGATGTTTGTCTACAAAACTAAAATAATAACTAATTGTTACATAAAGGCTCCAATAACCTTGCTCTGTACCTTATACCATCTGTAACAGATTGGGTACACACCACTGAATAATAAAAAGACTTTTCTGAGCATATCCTACTGATAAATAGGACAATTCCTGTGAAGTGTCTGAAACGTTTTTAATAATGAAAACATTCTTTGCTGACTTACCTTTTTTTGAAAGTTGGCAGTTAAGATATAATAGACATGATGGATAGACACCAAAGACATGTTGCTGGCATTTCTTTAATAAACATTTGCCAAAAGAACAAAAACATCTTAGTAAAAAAAAAGAAATAGCCAATCCTGTCTTCCTTGAAATTGGATTAAACTGGTCTCTTTTTTGTTTTAATCTCACTTTACAATAGTTATAGACAAGGGCTGGTGGAACTGGTGAGAAAATACATTTGTTCTGTTCAGTTGTTCAGTAGACAAACCAATTAAAAAAGGCTAGTCAATCAAGTGCTCCCAAGCTCTCTGGAGGTCATTTTAAGTAAGTCTCTCCCAATGGAAACTGACTGAGCCCACAAATATCATGTCACCTACAGGAGGGGGGGGGTTACATTAATTATCAATCCATCTTGTGCAGATACAGCACATCACTCATTTCTTATCTTAGTTGTTTCCACCTACTTTATTCAGTAGTGCAAAACATTGTAATACTAATCTGTCCTTAGACAATTAAAGGCGTCACTAAGGTAAATATAATAAAAAACACTTACCCTGGCTGGTAAATGCACACTCAAAAAGGGTACATTTTAATTTAACAGACAGCAGTTGGATAGCAGTTAATCAAATCACAGAGAGGGGCAATGCTTTAAAAAGAAATAGAGGGGTGAAAAAACTCCCCTCATCTCTCATCCCTCTGATTGTAACTCAAGCCACAATCATCTCCAGGAGTGCCTTTCTGCATCCAGTACAAGAATTAATACAGTGTCCCTCTTTAGTGAACTCGGTGCTGGCTTGATCCACGGCAACTGCTTTTGCCTTTTACAGTTTTCCTTTTCTGAGACGCGAGTCGGTCAACCCTTTATTTCGCCCATTCTTCTGCATCAGTAGGGGAGACCCCTACCCCTTAGTGCTGCAGTGTTCATATGGGGGATGTACCCAAGCGGAAGAGGCGGCGCCCCAGACTGTGACGGGGAGCTCCACACTTGTCCCGGAGGAGGCGGAGGCATAGCTGGAGGCGGCACACCTGCATCCTTCTGGCCAAGAGCAGGATTGTACAGATGGATGCTAGGTGGATGAGAGGCACTCTCCATTGGTAAAGGGCTGTGATTGTACTCAAAGCGATGGTCCTTATCTCCACTAAACACCATACTGCCACTGCCTCCAGCTGAAAACCCTCCTGTCCTGGCACCTGCTGGTCCTCCATGAGCGAAGGGCACTGGGGCAGGAGGGGTGGCATGGGGAAGAGGGGGCAATCCTCCTCCTATCATGTGGCTGAGGTAGCTTTCTCCGAAGCCTGCAGGAGGAAAGGGTGGAGGGGGCAAGTGGCCTCTTGGTGGAGGTGGAGGAGGATGATGATGATAATCGGGCTCTGGTGGCCGTGCTGGCTCTGCTGCTGCCACAGTGAGGGACGTGTTTGATGGGAGGGCTGGCTGGCTTTCAGGTGCCTGCCGGTAGTCCAGGTCTGCGCACGGAGGGGGTTCCGGAGGCTCAGGAGGCCTTTGATCAGGGGGTAGAATAGAGAATGGCTCCGGTGGGGCTTTGAAGGATGATCCACTCTCCTCAATCACTGAACAACAAAATGATAATTATGCCAATATCAAGGTCACATTTACTCACCAAGATCATAGCCATCAAAACCCAATGTGCTACAGATGCACATACTGATGAGTTGGTGACTGGATATGGTCGGTTTTCAGTATTATCAGGCAACAGGAAATTGTAGGAATAAATAACATTAATAAGAGATTTAAAGAATCACCCCAGCACCATCCCCGAATATGCAAAATCTGACAAAGCTACAACACTACAATAGCACTACAAAATGTGCCAAGAACTTATTCACTTGTAAGATTTTATTCACAAAATCTGAGATTAATGATACTGAGGGCTTTAGTCACATGTTCAATCATCTGACTATTAGCAGCATATTTGAATTAAATCAAAGGTTTTAATAAACTGCATTAACATACACAGCGAGAAATAGAGACACTGATTTACCTGGTGAAACAGGGCTTGGCTCTGGAGGCTGTTTCACCTCTGCAGCTCCCGCTACAGATGAAGAAATGGTTCCATCCATTCCCTCTGTACTAATGGCTTCTGCACTCTGCTGAACCTTGAAAAACTGAGCAAGCAACATGGTAACAGCTGTATGCGTAGCTGCAGCAGAGACCTCACCATCATGTTTGCCCTGCTGTTGTGGGGTTGGTGGTGATGGAGGCTTGGGCATAGGTGGGGTTCGGGGAACCCCACCAGCCACTGGAGCTGGCTGAGGAGGTTTGGACTGAGTGTGTTGAGATGCAGAAGGCTCTGGGGGTCTCTCGGGCTCAGTGGCTCCCGGGAGAAGGGTCTTGGCAAGATGTTGCAGAGTTTCAGGGTTCATCTTAAAGCCCACGGCCTGGGAAAGTTGTGCAGAACCAGCTGAGGTGCTTTTAGACTGGAGCAGGTTCAAAAGCACAGCCAACTGCTCCTGGGTCAGCTGACAGTTAGGACCTTTAAGGTCTGAAAGAAACATTACATTTTTAGTGCATTGCTTTGAAATCGTACTCAAATGCCACTGCAAATGAACAAATTATATTTTTGTAGTAATAGAATGATCTGATTTGTCAGAATTTCGCAGTATCAACGCAATACAGCTCACCAGGTTTGTTTGTTTATTGTTTTTTTTATTTCTTTATTGCTGTATAAGCATCAGTGGTTATATTCATGACAGACAATATTATATCAAGTTATAGATCTAGTCAAATATCTACTCATTGGCCAATATAGAGTGACCAACCAAATGAGAAAATTCAATTCCACACAGGTGAAGTCCAAGATTGGTATCACACCAGGGATCTCAGAGCTGAGAAGCAACTGCACTAACCACTGTGCCTCCCACCCATTCTTCAAGTGAATTCATAATTTCATTAGGTGGCATAATGTCAATCTAAAATAAAGAAGTGCCTTTACAGTATGCCAGTATTTATACGTGCGTGTGTGTGTGCGCATATATATATATATATATTTTAGTCACCCCCACAGTCTACGCACTGCTGGCCCAGAGATAAGAAGTGCCAAAACTGCGTTCACCTCTGTGGTTATGAAGTTTCACTTTATTTCCTTTAGCCATCTCCTTATGCACTGTTACATCCCTTTGATGTATTCATGCATTTAATTATGTATTACATGCAAATGTGTGTAAAAACAATCATTTGTGGGGGGACGCACTAAAAAAACAATCCCAAATCAGAATGTATGGCTAGCAATAAATAAAACCAGGTGACGTCAATAAGTGATTACAATCATGAATTACGTGTTGACATCACCTGTTTGAAATCATTTTTTTTTTGTTTAATTCATTACTAGCCATATTTTTTACGCATTTACTGGTCTCAGAATTACAAATGAGTAATCAGTCGCTGAGCTGTAATAATAATTTCTAAACACACAAACATCTACAGTGCTCCTTTAGACTATTTGTGTATTACCATGAGACATTTTGAGCTGACATTAGTGGTGTTTATCAGTAAGGTGCTGAGTGGGACCTGTATTACCCAGCATGGCAACAGCTGCAGCACTGGGGCCTTTGTGTCCTCCTGTAGCTGGGAAACCCTGAGGAGTGTTACTTCGGCTATCATCCATCCCTAATTCTTTCCGGGGGGCTTTTGGAGCAACAAGTTCCTCTGGCATCTGCTTCTGCCTCCGACGCTTCTTGCTCCACAACTCATGACAATCCTGCCACAGAGGGAGACTGGAAGGAGAGAGAAAATATTCATGTATCGGCTTTCACTGCAACAAACATTTTCCACCGAGGTTACTGATCCTTCTACGGAAAAAAATACGGCTTTAAGGTGCTCAACAGGTCTTGCTATTGAATGGTTGGCCCTCTTTCACAAATATGACATGGACAACTAACTGCAACGTTTCACCTGGCCCACTGAAAGGTATCAACTAGGTATCAACTACAAAAAGGAACTAAAAGATTTATTCTACAGTCAAAATTCCAAGTAGGCTCCCAGAGACATTAAAGTTTGTGCATAACTACATATACTCTATATCAACTATTTCAACTACCTAAATAATGCCTTAAATTGAATATGGGCATTTTTAATAGGCGCTGCCTGATTTGGGAAATTCAGCAAATTTGATTTTTATTTGAGTCTTTTGTTTAAATAGGTGACTCCTTAAGAGTTCCTAATGACAGAGGTATAGTATAATATAAATGAGAATGTGCTTCAGATTTGTCATGTCCATATCATTTTACGAGTGGCAATAACTAGGACACATGTTTGTGATAAAACAATCAGTCTTTAAAATGAATGATTTATTTGCTTAGTCATTGTCCCCTAATCTTTTGTAATCATAATTTTATGAGTGCCAATAATTCTGGAGCTTATTGGCTCAGGACTTACTGCATAACTGCACCTTTGGTGTAGGTATGCAGCTGAAGTGACTATACATTTAAAGCTCATTGAAAGCTTTTCACTCAACTTTTTAGAAGTGCATTTGAGGGTTTCGGTTAAACAATATTGAGTTTACATGGGAACAAATAGCTTCCAAAACAGTAACAGATAAATAGCCCTCGTACTCTGGTGGAGGCATCTTAGATGGGTCCACATCTCTGAGGAAGTCACTGCTCAGTGCTTGCTCTGCCGTACAACGCTTACTGGGGTCCAGAGCCAGCATATGGTCAAACAGGTCCAACGCTGCCTGAGGAATACTAAACAAAGCAACAGAGACAAACATTTTCAGTCAACAGAATACAACACAATTCATTTAAGCAAAGACATATTTTCACAAGTTTCACTGTTTCAAGACTATTTTTTGGCGAGAGGTGAGTTAGGCGACTTAAGCTTACAAAAAACAAGAGAAAGGTATTCATCCCTGGTGATGACAATGTGCGTTAATGAGCAGCCCACTAATCACACAGTCACGTTTACAATGCACATAAACATGTACACAGTTTCCATTCATTTCATTGTACCCTTAAGGAGAGGTAAGAACAGGGTGTGGCCAGTAACAGCTTAGTATTATCACACGGTGCAACCATCGAGTTAACATCTGCACTGGCGACCCTGTCAGTAGGATTAAAGTGACACCTACTGGCCAGTCGGCTAAAATCTAGGCCACTTAACGGAGTAGAATTTCATTGCTGGCAAGACATTTGTTTTAAGACGTTTAAGATCATAAGGTAAGCCTGTATAGGTTTATATTAGAAAGGTCAGAAATTGTATCAAACTATGAGTGTTAATTTGGTTCAGAGTTTCTTTGATTGTTATTGCATATTTAAGCATATTTATGTCAGATGTGTTTAAATGTGTGTAAATTCCATAATCAAATCAGTCGGAAAGGCGTTTACTAAAGAAAAACGACTATACAACAATACGTACAAGTTGGCTGAATCAAACCTTCCATTTCAATCAAATAAATGTAAACAAATTTTCACACGTTATTATATGTAATGTAGAAACATTATACCCAAGAAAGCCCAAAAGTCAATATGATGCCCATATACAAACTTTTAAGGCATACTTTTCTGAAAAGACTATAACAGCTATAGTGAAAATGAACACGGTTCCAGAGAACTACTCACAAAGCAAACTCTTCACGCAGCCTGCGCCTGTACTGTTTCTTTGGTTTCATGGTGTTGAAGTATGGCAGCTTGATCACGTCCGGCCACACAGCAGGACAAGGGCTGCCACAGATACGACTGTAGGCAAATGACATCAGAGTAGGGATCAATTTGTAATATCCACAAAATAGCATCACACAAACTGTTTTGGTTGCTTGAGAAGTGGTTAAAAGAAATTGATGAGTAGCTTACCTGATTAACTCCAACTGTGCTAACTCTTGGTTGGCCTGAAAGATGGGTTTCTTGGTGAAGAGTTCACCAAGGATACAACTAGAATAGGAGAAAATACCACAAGGAAGTCAAGGCGATCAACTTCTAGGTATAATAAGCTTGCTGTTGATGTACAGATCTCTGCATATTATATTCTTACCCGCAGCTCCACACATCAATAGCAGGTGTATATCGCTCTTCCCCAAGTAAAAGCTCAGGTGGACGGTACCACAGAGTGATCACCTTATTAGTATAGGGCCGGCTAGAGAATACAACGTCAAGTCTTGTAAAAACTGCCATTATCTTGTCCAAACTCTTCAAGATATCAAGTAATCTTACAAGATAATTTAAATGCCAGCTCTCACCTCTCCTCAGAGTTGTACAGTCGTGCCAAACCAAAATCTGCCAGCTTTATCTGGCCCCTAAAAAATATTACAGGCAGACAAATACAGATTTACTTATTACTGCATAGTGGAACTGGTCCTAGTCCGTACAGAAATTAACACACAAAACATACGGACATGACTGGATTACACAAAATACAGTGGATCGGGGGAAAAATTGGTTCAGCTGAATTAGTGGCTAAATTTACACGCAGAGATTTTTTTTAATATCAAACCCAATTAAATCGTTCCCATCACAACCATTTATATGCATACTAAACCCAACAACCTGTTGTGCATGTTTATTTGGATACATACTAGCCGTTATTAGGTCTAAAGCTACACAAATTTAAAGTTCTCATAGCTACAAAAGGATACATATAAACAAAGTTTGAATTTACACCCTTCTAAATTGTTAGACATACTGTTTCCTCTGGAGATCAACTTTTCACACCCATGCTGAATTAGCGAAATGTGCGTCATGATACCACACACAGTTCAACTGTAAATGAAACTGGATTCAGAAGTTTACATGGAAAAGTTCCTCTATTTACTGGATTATTTCAGAGATCAATATTTTTGCTTATCCTTCGTTAAAAAAGGGGAATTATTATAAAATTAACATGTATTGGGCTGCATAAGAAAAGTGCCAGTGCTGACTGGATCTAGCAGTTACTGTTCACGTGCATTATTTAAAGCTTCAATAGCCCATGCAAATGACAAAAGAACAACCCATGCACATCCACGTATGGTAGCAAAGTCATACATGGTGGCCTAATATACGCTGAATTTGTTTCAGATCAGATTTTACACTTTTAATTCATAAACTTTTACCCTGTTACTGGCAATATGAACAGTCAGCATAACATTGTTAATCTACTTGACAATTAAACTGCATTAAAACAAATCGCCACACCCATTTGCAAAGCTGTCTTGCAGAGTTGGTCTACAAGGATGTCAGTACTGATTCTGGCTGATTTTCAAAGCTATAAAAATTACATTACTGGACATTAAAACAAATGTGTTTGGGGCATCCGGCGCAAAAAAATTATTCTGTGCATAAAAACCCATGTTTTTTTGGCTGCCATCTAGTCTATCACTTAAGAAAAGCAGTTCCTAAAAAGTGCAAGTATACAGTACATTAAACACTTGAACGTGTTCCCATGCACATAACCATAACTGCAGATTATTCCAGCAGTCCAATCACCGAGTATACATGCAGTCCACGTTAACATGACTCTGGGAAGTTCTACTTTGCAATCAGTCAGCAAAAAATATGACAGAACCTCAAACTCTGAATTATGACTTTTTTTTTTAGCATATACTACATTTCTCCATGGGGTTTAATAGCCATTTAGCATATGCTGTGTTTATTTTTAGGGTTGCCAGAGCCCATTGGTCAAAACCAACCAGGTCTATGGATATTAATCTCAAAGGCAGTGAAGACCTAATAAACAAATCTGATAACCACATATCACTCTCATGCTACCTTTAAGTGCATGCACAGCCCGAGAAAACAGACTGAAATTATAGTATGGTTTTAGTTCCTGCAAGACATCAGATTTTTGAGCTGAAATCCAACTCTCTATCAGATCTCTTAATCTGATTTCTAGACCGGAGTACGCTGTATACGTGACCGCTCGTCTGCATGATTATTCATACTTGTATAACAAATCAAAAAAATTTCCATACTGTTCAATTAATCTGTCATGGTAAAATTGATATAGATGATATTCAAAAGTGATAAATTATCTGTGTCATATTCCAAAAGGATTTCAATTGGCAAAGGCATAAATGAAAGCAAAACTGACAAATAACGCATGACAGATAATTACAAATGCTAATATTTTTCAGTCAATATTAAGCTCAAGGTTCTGAAACATTGGTTTCAGACACGGCTACTAATTTAAATTTTGGTGAATCATCACCATTGAGCAGCATCCTGACTGCTTTCTGTTTTGCTACTTCAGATCACAGTTAAAACTTTACTGACTTGTTATTGAGCAGGATGTTGGAGCATTTTATGTCTCTGTGCAAAAAGTTTTTCTTGTGGCAGTAATCCAGGCCCTCCAGCAACTGCCTCATGAAGGATTTGATGTGACTCTCATTGAAATGTACCAGTCCCGATTCCAGAAGTCCCATCAGATCATGATCCATGTACTCAAACACCAGGTAAAATGCCCCTGCAAAACAGGAATAAAAGGTAATATGTAGATTACATCTACTGACAACTACAGGCATGCAGGTGATGTACAGTTAAGCCTTTCACAAACATGACATTTTAGCTTTTGAATGAGACTATGTTTAACAGCAGTGTGATAATGTGAAAATACTACTATGATAAACAACATAAATAGAATAAACTAATATACATTTCTAAAATAACAAATAAATTACATGTATGCCAATAATCTTGAAAAGAATAGTTGCGAGTAAACCTGTCACAATCATGAAACAAGTCATCTTGTTCAGTAGACATGTTGGATTTGCAGCGAATAGTGTTTACTTTCAAAACAGTGACAAATGCCTACAAATATACAATGCATTACAAAAGTATAAATATCAGTAAAACAACTAATTCTACAGGCATATATGCCAATTAAACGTTTTGACATATGGGTGTACTGGGGAATGGTAGCACTCTCATCACTAACTACAACATGTTAGACATGCACCAAAAACTTCAACCTTTAAAATTTAAGTTTTTTTACCGGCTGTCTGGCCAACTTGCACAATGACTCATCAGCACACAAAATAGCACTACAGTTCCTAGCTCATACCTTTATCATTCCTAAAGTCTAGAGCATCCTCTTTGTCTGTGACAATCTCCTTCATATTTATTATGCTCTTGTGGTTGAGCTGCCGCAGTATCTTAATCTCCCTGATGGCAGTGATAGGGAAGCCTTCTTTCTCGTTGTCTAATCTGACTTTCTTCAGGGCCACCATCTCACCTGTTTAACAAAGATGAGAATACCTAATCAAGACAAAAGCTGTTAGAAATAGCTGCTGACAGAAACATGATGTGGACAAAGAGTGAAACTGAATGAAAAACCACAATAACTAACTAAGTGCAGGTTTGCACTGCATGAAGCTTTTGAATGATGTGATCACGTGGTAAAAAAGGAAAGCAATAATTTTTACATTAAGTGTTTTACTTATAAAAGAATAAAAAAAATACTACATTTCCATTGGACACCACGTTTATCATTATACCAGTAAAGAGTAGGTAATGTGTAGTACATTTAGCCCCGTTAAGCAAGCCTTATTGGTTTAAATGGAAAGAAAAAACATTACACTAATCCTTTTGAGCCACAGCTTTGATGTTTGCAGGTCATAGTTTTAAGACATTATGTTTAAGGTTAACCTTTGCTCAAGTTAAGTATTTTAAACTCTATTGGCTAACACGGCATTCCGAATAGGTGACTTTATTAGGTCCACCTTGGTAGTACTGGGTTTTTTGCCTACAGAACTGCCTTAATTCTGTGTGGCATATATTAAACATGATGCTGGGCACATTTCTTAGATATTTTGGTCCATGCTGCCATGACAGTATCTCACAGTAGCTAGAGATTTGTAACTGCCTGCACGTGACATGACTCTCCGGTTCCAGCACATAGTAATGTGTTCTACTGGATTGGAAACTGGTGACTGTGGAAGCTATTTGAGTACTGAGGACTCACTGTCATGTTAAAAAAAAGTTTAACATCTGAGCTCTGTAACAGGGTGCATAGAAAGATGTTGGTGTGGTAATTAAGGGATGGACATAGTAAGCAACATTTTGGATTGTGGTAACCTAGGGGTATTGGACTCTGAGTGTCCATTGTTCAAATCCCACCTATATCAAGCTCACACTATTGGGTCCTTCAGCAAGGCCCTAAAACTGCAATTGCTTTTAATTCAAGATGTTACTAGTCACTTTTGATAACATCAACAGCTAAATAACATGCATGTAAATGTACAAGTAAACCATTCCTTATTTGTTTTTCATCATCATTTTTGATGTTGCTAAATAATCTAACAGCAATCCCATTAAATAAAAATGTGCCATTTTAAATTTTTTTGTTTAACTGCAGTTATTTTCTTAAAAGAAAACACTGTGAAACACAAAAATGTCATTTTGGAGAAAAATGAGAGAGAAATAATAATAAAACTGATTTCACATGGTATTTACCAATTAGGAATTTGTCTAGCATCTTACCAGTGTCCTTATCCTTGGCTTTGTATACTTGTCCGTAGGTACCTTCTCCTGTGATCCCAATGATTTCAAACTTGTCAACACAACGTTTCCCCCAGTCTATCTCAGTCTCTTTAATCTCTCCAAAGCGGGGGCCACATATTCTAAGGGGTAAAAAAAGAATTAGCTAGAATTAGAATTAGTCTATGTGGGATTTATGTACAGCAATGAGAGTGTGGTAGGGGGTTAGTGTATACATGCATCATAATCAGAGCATTGCACATGCTCAAACAGCACCAGAGTTCCATCTCAACATACTTTGGTCTCCTTCGCAATGTAGAGGTTTTTCTCTCTTCTGGTGGGCTATGCGGCGAGCCACCAAGTAGTTCGGGAGGGAGAGGAAGGTCTGTCAGGAGATGAGGGGGTTTCTTTTCTGGTTTCTTTTTCCCTGAGTGTGTCGAGTTCTTCAAGCTAGAAGCAGAGAAAAACAGAGTCACTAAGTAACTCTGAATGTAGTCTCTTACATAGGTTAAGTCCATATTTATATGATTAAAACGAAGTGTTACATTTCACAGTAATACAATTAGGCTAATTTAAATATTTATTACCATTCCAGCATATTAGAGGATTTGCACTGACAAATACGAATTCATATTTTCTATATACAAACATTAGCAACACTAGCAAATGGTACTAACCGCAAATAAATCTGAGGAAAGCTAAAAAGCACACTACAGACCTATCAGCTCCATCAGCATCTATGAGGCTGGGGGGCAGAGGTAGAGATGCCAGTGAGAAGACAGGAACAGTCCCTCTTTCTTTGTCTTTAACCTGAACAACCTGGGCTTTCTTCTTGTCCTCTTTCATCCTGCCCTCCCTGCCTGGAACCTCTGAGCTGCTCTTCGTCGTCTTACTGATGGGTGATTGTGGCTGGCTCAACTTGGGACTTCGGGGACCCTTCTCAGACACTGGTGGTGGAGACGGAGGCCGTGTCTTCTTCACTACATGGTTGGTGATAGGACTGGGCTGAGGAGCGAGGGAGGATGACGATGAGCCTTTAGTGGGGGTAGAAGCATTGCTAGAACTCTTGGCCCGCGCTGCCTCCGCAGCCTTGGCCTTCTTCTGCTTGCTGAGCTCGGCAGCCAGGCTGCTCTTGAACGTGAGGGTGCTGGGCGACAGGCTGGAGGGTCGTGAGCGAGAGCGTGAGTGACGATGATGGCTACGAGACCGTGAACGTCGTGACGATGTGTATGGACTGCGTGAATGGGATTTTCCTGGGCGCCTGAAGCAACAAACAAAAAAAAAGGTTTTTTTTTGTCTTGTACACACCGTACATATCAATATCATATAAACACAAATGACACATAGAAAGCTACTCCTACAACTTCTTATCCTGGACCAATCACCATACCCTTATGTCTGGACCATTTACATTTTTATAATTTAGCAGACGCCCTTTTGCAGAGCGACTCACAATAATCCAACAAACTGTACTGCCTTGCTCAAGGACCCAACATTGGCAGTTTGGCAAAGGTGGGACTTGAATAGTGGATCTTTTGGTCCACAGTCCAGTACCTTAACCACTAATCCACCACATCTCACCAATTGCCATACTCTCAATCACAGTATACTTACATCACTCAGAGTTCTTATGCATTGACAAAAGACTTGATGGTGAAAGAGGAGCTTAAAAACAGTCCTCATACTCAGCGTTCTAGGAACTACAATAGCTTCCAGTCCCCATGGTGAAATCGAGAGAGAGAGCACATAGAAAGTATCTATGGAGCCTAAAGGAGGCAGATGAAGATTCTACACCTCATATCAGATATATAAAACGACCCTAATCCAGATGTTGACCTTTTCACTCTTGATTATGCTCAGAAGTAATGGCAACAATTAATATGGCATCACACTTCCCTGTTGGGCAACTTTCCTGATGATTGATTATTCTCTCAGCAAAGCATTTATTTTGAGAGATTTGTGACAAATTTCGCGCTTTTTAACTTAATTTCATAAACGAGCAAAATGATTCCCTTTAATGTGATCAATCGTAATTATTTAAATCTATGAAAGTTCTGTTCGGTTAATATAAATAGAAAGTGTAACTTTTGATGTGTTATCAATTTAGAAATAACACTATTCAAGTGAAGAGCAATCACAGCTTAGAGATGGTACCCGATGTATATCTGACCAAGAACCGATCTGCTTAAGAAGGTAATAGCAGCTTAGATCCTGATTATGGAAATGGTGCGTCAGTAACTAGAACTGCCAAAGGTTTTCCACTTACAAAACATAATCGATAGGCAGTGCATGCTCTTCAAAAATGACCAAATTCAGACCTGATTTTTTTTTTTTACTTAATTATTAACACTTATGCTGTATCACAGTCACATCTCTGCACTAAAAGCAGGCATTACAATATAAACTAATACTGGGAAAACCTTCAAACATCTCATTACCTCTGCAAAGCATACTTGCAATGTGTCACACAAAGTCTAGGCTATTCCCTTATTAGGGCCCCTAACCACTGAACAGCACATGGTTACTTAGTTACTTATTACATATGCGACATTATCATATAGGTCAGAGGTCTTGAACACAGTTCACAGTGCAGTTTCCAGATCAGTTTGATTGTGTGTAATCATAGAAGGCTTGGTAATTAGGACAAACACAAAAAATGTGATTACACATACAATAAGCTGTAGAAACACATCTATTTAAGAGAATCTGATTGGTGAACGTAGTTATTGTACTCACAGCTTTATTACCCAACAGGTTAAATCTTATTATAGCTAAAAAAAATCTAATTAAATATTACATACTTTGAAGGAATAATCTAGAAATCAGCCTAATTCCAAACTATCGTATCTGTTCCATATGGGGACTACTACTATTACTACTATAATTACTTCTCAAAAAACCCATTGTAAAGTGACTGTATCACCATCTGAGGACTGAAAAACAAAACATAACTCACATTGTACTGTTGCTCATTTGCCTGGGGGGCACTAAAAACACTACATTTTTCTGCTAAAGGCGTACGTCATAAACAGTTGTATACTGAGACGTACATGTACTAGTGCTGGTTAATATGACCTCAAATCCATTAAACAATTAAATTAAACATTTTCCTCAATTATGATTAATTCATGATTTTTGGGAGGGACTAATTTGTGTAGTCATGTCACCACACATTAGTAGGGTTCTAAAGGGACACAGCGCGAACATGCAGTGAGGAATTTATTAAGGGAATTTTTAAAAAGTATGAACTAAATATCAATGAAGAACAAAAATCGAGAACATTGACATGCCAGTATCTGTACATGGTTCTGAATGTTGGGTTTGATTCATTCTTAATTGATTTCTCAGCCCTATGTACGAAGGAAAACTGGAAAATATTTGCACTTCAGAATCTGCGACATCACAAATTTACACATTTTTTCCTTGAAACCCAACACTTAAAATTTCAGTCACTACTTTAAAATTGACCGGTCCAGCAGATGGAGTCTGTAGAAATTTTTGTGGACAGGAAGTTGTGTATATTATTTTTATTGTTATTTTGTTAAAAATCATGAGAGATGTTATACTGATACAGTATGTGTAACATTATTTTAAATAATACTGCATGCATTATCATACAGTACATAAAGAATCTGATAGCATAGCATTCAGTGTATCATAGACACGGGTGGGCACAAGATGGCGGACAGTAGACTTACATGTACATACAGTATGTATGGTATCTTCCTGTATGTACTTTATAGTACAGTACTGTATACGTTTATTTTACCCATACAATTTTAACGGGTAATGTAAATAACCATCAACTTTTAAATGGTCTTGAAGTGTTTTAGGGACATATTTAGGTTTTAACATATGAATATAGGTATTTATATGCACATTATTAACATAACTAAAATTATTCCATTTTGTGAGCAGTGTACATGACTAGTCTAGAGAAATCCTGTGTATATAGAACCTTGTGTTGTTGAAATGCCCACTGATGCTGAGAGTGATGTTAACTAAAACAAACAAAGAAGCCATTCATATTCAGTAAAATAAACACTATTCATCTTCCATAAATAAATATTTCCAATTACAAGTGGGGGAGGGGAATAATTAACAGCAAGGTGGGATCAATCGTGGACAAATCACAACCCCAGGCCGTGTGCGCACGCACCCTACACATACAAGTTCACTTAAGGCATGTATTTGGAATTTGGGAAACAACCAACCCAAACACGAACTGTGAGCCATGGAGCTGTGAGGCAACAGCACTATCCACTGTGTCACCAGAAGAAACTTTTTTTCGTTTTATTTTATGGTCATAGATTAGGAGCACAAAGTTAAATGTTCAGCTAACTGATTGACTACATTTAGAGTTTATATTTAGATGCTATCGCTAAACGTGGGCAAAAATTAACTTATTTAACTAATATATTGGGCAAATATATATTTTAAACAAACTATTAGTTTGACACTTTTTGCTTCATGCCACACTACTCCAGGATATGTGACTACTTAAAGTCTGCTATGAAATATTAGAAACAGAAATTATGGAGTACATTCTGGAAAAAAGTTTTTATCAACTTCATGACCTCTAAAGCCTTATCATGTTTGCAAAACGTTTTGTTCTTGGTCACAAAAGTTGTACAAGTTCATATTAGGCAGTTCATAATGATTAAGCCGTGCAATATGGCTCTTATACTTTTATTCACGACATTGTATTGCGTTACCTGGACTCAGGACTGGGGCTGGCTGACTTTCTGTATGGACTGCGGGAACGTCTCCGGCTGTACGGACTGGCCACAGGTTCCCACTGTTCGTAGGGACTCGAGGACCGGCGCCACGCGTACGGGCTGCCCGGTGAACGTTTCCTCTTGTTGGCCGGTGATTTTGATGCCGTGTAACCGCCGTACACCTCCGAATCGCGCCCGTAGTACGTGGAAGTTGTGTTGGGAGAGACCCGCTTGTTGCTGTAGCTGGAGAACTGGTTGTAGCTAGGAGACGTGTGGCCATAGGAGTAGGGACTGTCGGTTTTAAAGCCAGGGCTTTTTCTGTAGTCGTCACGGTAAGCTTGTGGCGTCTCTCTCTTGTCGGGTCGGGTCCTGCTTCTACGCCGCTTGGACTCGCGTTTGTCCGATGTCTTTTTTCCGTTGCTATCTTGGTTTCTCGTTCGGTCCCTTTCGCGTTCCTTGCTTTTCTTGTCCTTGTCCTGTCGATTCTCGTTCCGCTTTGCACACGACGGATCGGGCTCTCTTCGCGACCTTCTCGCCGGTGTCAACTCTCCGTCTCGGGGCTCGGGTGGATCAGCCCATCGGTCCACGGATCTGTCGGCTCTGGGAGACGGACTTACCGAAAACTGCTCCGATTGAGAGCTGACATCATCGTACTCTACCGCCAGAGCGCTAGCATCGCCGTCTCCGTATAACTCGTCTTGTCTCTCAGGCGAGCGCCGCAGTTCCCGTTGCTTGGCATGCTTGTGCCGCTTGCGCCGGGACGCAGACGAGCGCCGCTTCCCGTCCCGATGCCTCTCCCGCCGGCCAGAGTTCACGCCAGCCCCGGCGCTCCCGGCAGGTCTGCTCCGCCTGTCATGTCTGCGGTTCCTTTGTGCCGAGGAGCCCCGACCCTGGTGCGAAATCTCCGGATTAGGCATTTAAACAACTAAGAAAGAAGAGTATTCCGGTTTGGAAAGGTTTCTTCGCAGGTGACCGGTCTCTGGTAAAAACAAAGCACAACATTTGAAACGTCTATAGCTGGTGGCTAGCTTTAACCGATGGAGCTAGCCAAGAGATCAACAGATTCTTCGGTTTGTGCCTCTTCTGTACAATTTCCACTGCATTCGAACTGCAAGCGAATACGCGTCGAATGAAGGTGTTTAAGTGCTCCAAAACAACAAACAAACGCCTGGTAATCCAGTTCTGAGCATTTCTGAGCATGTGCTAGCTTAGCAAGCTCGCGCATGAACAGCCTTCTTCAAATCGCCTTCTTCCATGCTCTTATTTGTAAACAAACAGTGTATCCATAAGACGTATTATAACGTCAAAATATATGATCACTTTCAAAAACGGAAAGAAAAACAGTTAGATCTTCCTCCAGAGTAAAACTTGTGAAAGCTTTCGCCATCACACTCCTCATTAACAGGGAAGTAAAGCTAAGCGTCCACCTACTTTACCAAGCACTTAATCCACCTTCAGCACATTCAGCATGACAAATAGCAAAAAGTACATACAAATTAAACGTCAGGAAGGTCGTTCCGATTTCTACAATCAACTAAAAAAAAGTCTTATATTTATTTGGTTCATAGTCTAAACTAAGTTTCGTCTAATTTCTGAAGACATAAGTAGTGAAAGTGTCGTGTGAAATTGAACTGCACGACCTTCAGTTAAAGCAGACATGCTCTATTTCTTTTCGACTCTGAATTTGTGGAGTCGACTCCGAATCCGTGGCCAGGTATAAAAAAAAATCGATTAAACCACAAAACGTAAACTGAGAAGGAGAACGCATACAAGTCAGTTGTTGGGTAAATGCATTCCATACGATTATGTTGACAAAAATAAAATATTCACAATCCTACATGTTACGATGTTTATTATTTATCACAAGGTTTACTAAGCCCCCAGCAAAATGA
>JAUZST010079819.1:0-20710 GCA_034779995.1 Parotocinclus haroldoi | reverse complement strand
TTTATATATTTATATATATATATATATATATATATATAGAAAGAGACACACACACACACACACACACACACACATCATTGCCAATTATGAGTAATCAATTAACCTAACGTGCATCTCTTTGGAAGGAAACCAGAGTACCCGGAGTAAACCCACGCAGACACAGGGAGGACATGCAGACAGAAAGGACCCCGGCCACTCCACCCTGGGATTGAACCCAGGCCTTTTTGCTGTGAGGCAGCGGTGCTACCCATAGTAGTTCTTTAAAAGGTTTCTAACTTAGTTTTTGAAACAGAAGGATGTATTATACTGTAAATGCAAATTAAACTATTATCTTTAGCTAACAACACTAAAAGAACATTTTTCTGTATTTTTTTTCTCTAAAAGTGCAAGTTAAAACACTACCATGTAAAGCGAAAGCCATATATCAACAACCCCCAGGAACAGAGTCGGCTTCTCTGCGCCCGAGATGGGGAAATCTGAAATGGACTGATGGACTGAAATGGACTGATCCACAAAGTGGAAAAAAGTGTTCTGTGGTTTGACAAGTTCACATTTCAAATTGTTTTTGGAAGTCATGGACATTGTGTCATCTGGGCCCAATCTGGATTGTCCAGATTATAATCAGACCAAAGTTAAAAAGCCAGAATCTCTGATGCCATGGGTAACTTGCACATCTGTAAAGGCACCATTAATGCTAGAAGGTACATACAAGATTTGGAGCAACATATGCTGCCAATATGTCTTTTTCGGGGACGTCCCTTGAAAGGGATTTGCAAAACATCCTATTCAGTTTTTATTAATGTTTTACACAACGTCCCAACTTCAATGGGACTGAACAGCAGCTTGACCATTTTTTATTTAGACCAGTTATTTGAAACACTCCATTGCACTACTTAATTTATTAGTCTAAATAAATTAATCATAATTTAGTGTCTGAATAATAATGATAATAATAAAATTGTTTGTAATTATTAAAATGATAATAATAAAAGTGTGCTCAATTATTTCTATACGTAGAATGCATTATGATGATCATTTAAAGTGTTAAAAAGGCTTTACAAGTTTTATACGTTCTGAGTACAACACACACGGCGTTAATTTTTTAAAATTCACTCTATTCTTTCAAAAATGTAAGGATGAATCTGCTTCTCAAGAGCACCTACAAAATTGTAAAGCACAATGAGAGACAAGGGAAAGTTTGAGATGTGCGGAACCACCATGATTGCCTTGTTATGGTGCTTTCACACTTGCACGAATTGCAACGCGTCAAGTATAAGCACAGGATTTGGGTTGGCACTTCATTAGGTGCCTGATGAATTGAAAAAGAAAAACAAAAGAAATAACTACGTAGAATAAAAAAAAATTATAGATTCATATGAATGCTAAATTAACAAGCCTGTTTTGAAACGGCAGTGAGTAAAATGTACAGATTTTAGGAAGTAGTAAGTAAAAGTAAAACGTATTAAGTTACAGAAAGAGTACAGATACCTAAAAAAACTCAAGTACTTGCCACCTCTGATCGCTTCCTGCCATTATGGCCCTGTGTAGCTGTAGACTGGTCAGAGTACTAATAGCGCTAACCCATTTAGCTGTCTATAGTGCCTACAACATGCACTCAAGCATCACAACAAACTTTGAAGCAATGGAAGGAGGACATCTGGTCCTGTTTTCTATTACAGCGCGCACAATGGAGGGAATGATGCGCCGGCCAACGTCTTGGGAAATCCTGGGTCCTAGAATTCATGTGATGTCAGTTTGATGTTATCTACCTAAACTTTGATGCAGGCCAAGTGGTCATTACGTTTTGGCTGATCGGTATAGGCTGCATGAATTGTGTCATGAAGGTCCAGGGGAGGTGGACTTCAAATAAATTGCTATCATGCTTTATAAAAGTGCGGTCAGACAGCTTGCCATTCACAGCCACAGCTTAATTGATGCATTATTCCTTTTTCGAGTGCCCTGTGGAATATCGCTTACATTACATGTATAATTCATTTACAGTGCTCGTTTCCAGAGCCGTGCTCATCGCTCTCAGGTGTCATACACACCCACGTTTTTGTGCCAGAGCAAGTAGGGTGCTTAGTTGGCACCGATTATTATTTGATTCCACGTCACCATTTTGCAACGCCTCACCTCTGTACTTCTCTAACCTCACAATTTGCGATTTGCGAAGTGATGAATGTGTTTGCATTTTCAGGATGTGTGTATCACTTTTTCAGAAGGACCGTAATAAGATATATGCCTCCGGTACGCTACTGTGTGCTCAAACTACCCAGCCTTTTCAAAATGTAATAACATATTAGGATTTCTCAACTCTTCTGGGGCAACTGTGCACTGACGAAACAGTGGCTTATATCTCACTGCTTCACTTCACCGGGGCTTTATTCGAAAAGGAATATTAATAAACAAATTATACTGTACGTGCTAACCATTACTTGTACTGTATCCACTTTGGCTCAAGGTCATCCACACTAGAGATTTGTGCTTAATTTTGAGTCTTGAATACTACCAGCTCTGACGAGGGGCTCTGCCGAGGTGGCACGTGCCGAGTCGCAAAGCTCAAATCATTATAAGTTGGTGTCTTGAACATGACTATGAGTTCACTCGTGTCTGGGATGTGGTGGAACGGTCGATTTGCATCATGGATGTGCAGCTGAGACATCTCAATGTCAACTGACAAATTCATGCTAATATGGACCAAATCTCTGAATTATATTTCCAGCTTCCTGCTGAATGTATGCCATTAAATGAAGGTAGTACTGAGCAAAAAAAAAAAACATTACTAGCCAGATGTACATATTAAAATGGGCGTCATGTGAAAATGCACCAGCCACCACTGGACATGTGGTACATGTCAACGTAACATTCACACGGTTTCCCAAGCTTTCCCAGTACAATGTTACCCAGAGCCTCACACTGTCATTGTTATACACTTCACCTGTCAGTGTTTTTTTATGTTGAATCTGATCGGTGTATGAAAATGAAAATGTGTTCGAATATATACAATATCTCACAAAATTAAGCACACATCTCACACCCCCAAGTATTTAATATCAAGTTTTCTTTTGACAGTGTGAATGAATGGATAGATGGATGCATAGATGGACACACAATGAGTTCCATTTTATTTATTAAGCAAATACAGAGCAGGCTCCTGTGTTATTAATGTTGACCCCAGCTTAGTTAAATACAAGATTGAGGGGGCGGAGCCCTAAACAGTACACACAAATGCGCAAGGGACACACTAGAGACAGTAGCTGACCTAACACATGTCTTTAAAGTAGAAAATTGGAATAGCTGGACAAAGACAACGGGACATAAAGAGTATAAAGAATTGTAAGGCAACACCACCTACTACTGCGCCCCTGTTCCATCATTCCTCTTCATCTAGTTTGTGGTAAAGTTGTCAGGAAATTTCATGTTAATATTGCCATAATCAATTAGTCACAGTTCAGCCACATAATCTGAACTGTTTTTGACATTTCTATGCACCGTTTTTAGCATAGCATTACACATGGTCATGGCAAGGATTTCACATTTAACAGCTGAACAGAACGGGCTAGACTATGACAAGATAATTGCTATCTACAGCTGTCACCCCAGACCTCAAATGCTGGAAAAGATAGACCTCTGGTTAGCCTGTAGCCGTCACGGTTTCCTCGGTTTTGCGGCAGGCAGTTAAATTCACATACAAAAGCTCACTTTAAACCACTAACCATGCTGCTTGTGTACTGTTACAGAGCCGCCCACATTAAAAGGCTTTGCTAATTCCTTTAACTGAATTGGAAGCCAACAATAAAAACGCACAAACTAGTTTATATTGTTCAAATATCACAAACACTTGGTTGAATTAATGTGTTACATGTGATTTCAGAAATAAGTGCTGCTGTTCGTTAAAGCAGGGACCAGATGAATCAGACCTTTCCCCAGTAAGACATTGCTGTGATTTACTTAAATCATGGCAGAAAGCCCCAGTTCTATCCTGGATTGCCGAGCTACATGACTTGCAACACAAACTGACTCTAGGCACTACATTTCCTATAATGCCGCAGCATCTATCAAAACGTTAATGGCTCATAGTTCTGTATTGGCTACCCATGTATAACTTACCAAAAGTGCACATTCTTCCACTTCTACAAATGCATTGATTAAACAAATAAAGGCCTTAGTTATGTTAGCATGACCAAATTGCAATAATTAAGTGTAACTTTTTTTCTATATTGCTTATCCAAGGCAGAGTTACACCCAGTTTAGTGTTAAATTACTTTATTAACTAATTTTTATGCACTTTTTATGCACAGTTGTGGCAAGCAGCAGGTACAGCTACATTTAGAATGCAAAATACCCTAATATTGGAATTAGCATTTGTTTTCCATATCTACCATCCCTTAGGTGCATCTGTAATTTGTTCCTCAGGTTACTCCCTTAGTAACTTCAGTTACTAATTAGTTTTTTGGTCTCACAATTTAGGTACATTGTAAGTAGGTGCAAGTGTGCATTCATTATTAACAACAGACATGTTTATACACAGCAAAAACAGTCAGTGCTACTAATACATTCAGACACAAGGTAACAGGGAAATGAACAGCTAATGCTAACACTAGAGTTTAGCTAGCACCAACAGAAACAAAAAAGAACAAAAGCAAACAAAAATGCAGACGGTACCTCACAACAATCATATACCTACACTGACAAAAAGAAGAGGACAAGACGATATTAATGATAACAGATGCCTGTAACAAGACCAGAACAGAACAGACCAGACCAGACCAGAGCACACACACATACACACACACATACACAACACTAAACTTGACAAAAAATGCTATTATAACACAATGATACAATGCTAAACACATAGATCAACACACACTAATACAAACGCTGCTAAGACTCAATCTAATCGAATGATAATCAGGTAGGTAATTAGATAACAGTGCTAATACAAATATGGAGGAAGCCACAGAAACATACATGCAAACAAGCATGGGAAGAAACAAGAACAGGATAACACAAACCTGGCTAGGAGCAAGGACTCAAAACAGGTGCCAAGAATCACCAGGGGAGTGAAAATGGGTTAATCTTCATCTTCATGATGATCATCCTTATCTTCTTGTTTCTGTTCTTTTTGGTGGTTGGCAGACTTCCATGTGGTGCCACTTACTGGGCTGGAGCATGAGAATGTTGATTAAGGGCCTACTATAAACTCCATAGTAAAGCTCTATGGTGATTTATAGTTAACTATGTGATGAATTTAAAAAAACCTGTGGACTAATAATTTCTTTGTGCTTTATTGTTTACTTTTAATAGTTAACACCAGTGCAGTGTAGTGAAGTGGGTACTCTTTCTGCAACACACTCAAACCTACCCACAAGTCCCAACAACCACAACATGAACCTGCACAGAAATGTAAGCGTGAACTTATATTATTCCATGAATTAAAAAAAAATATATCAATGAAACTAATCCATGACTTCTACACCATGCCTGGGTCCCGCCAGAGTGCAGAAACTCCCTCATTTAGTTATTAAGAGACCTCCAATGCGCCTCCAATAACTTACCTCTGAGGACTCAGTAAATAACTTAACTCTACTTCGTTATTTGTTTAAAATTTGATTACTAATTTAAATTTTATTTTTGATTTGAATGTTATTTACTTAATTTTACTATTACTACAACATCATTATTTCAATTAACATCTAGGCCAATGGGATGGGTCCCATTTTGAGTCTCGGTCCTCCCAAGATTTCTTCCTTCTATATTCATGGAGTTCTTCCTTTCGACAGTCACCCTAGGCTTGGGATTGGCTTTTACAATGATATAATATTGGAAAGCTGCTTTGAAACAATGCACCATTGTAGTAAATGCTATTACCACTCATTTCTTATGTATACAGTATGCCAGGGCAGCCAATATGTGTATATTCAATCTGCTACAGGGAGCCAGTGAAACCTCCAAGAAGCTGCACCCTGCCCAAGTGAGCCAAAAAGGTACAGAAATACTACTGTTTGTTTGTGCTGTGTTTGCACTGTAGAAAGCAACGTTTGTGTTGGTTCCATTTGGTTTAATTACCTGTGACATCATAAAGCCCCCGGCACAGACCCATCACAACAAAGTGATCTTAGCTGTTAGTGCTGCGTTTGTGCTGCTATTTTAATTCTTAAATTATAACTCCATAAAAGTTGAAAAAGTGATGCCAAGCAGCCCTTCATAATATATGGTATTTAATTTCCTAACAATGATTTCTACACTGAAAAAGAGCGCAGCCCAAATAAACAGTGATATTTCAATTCTGGTTTGAAACACATGGGGGGCAGCTTCACAGAGTGAATACAACACAGCAGTGTGCCATGGGACACCTTGGGCAAATAAAAAAACAGACTGCATTGTAAATCAGTTGCAGGGGTTTGATTGTACGCATGGGAAGACCAGCCTGAAGAGTGTTGCAGTAATCTAGTTTTGATACAATGAGAGACTGCTTGCCTGGAAAGGAAAGGTCAGCTTCTCCTGATGTTGTGGAGGAAATGTCTGCATGACTGGGTCATTTGGGCAATATGAGCAAATATGAGCTGTTCAGTGCCATTTAAAGCAGTAACTGTGTGTAAGATAGAAAATGGTCTGGGTAACTGTCTGAATAGCTGAACTATAAGTATTTAAAAATCACTGAGACGTGTCTGGTCCAGTTACTAAATCAGGATCTGGTGGCTCAAGGCACTGGGGTGACAGGAGGTGAAGGAGCTGCATTAGTATCAGGTCAGGCACACATGCTGATGGGCAAAATTATTTTAATTTTTTTTAAAATTACAATAAATAAATTATTTATTTATATATATATATATATATTTTATGTATTTTAATTTTTTGATTTTATTTTTTTATTAAATTTTTTTTTTTTTTTTAATTAGACCTGACCATTTGTCATTGCTCACCGGACGCTTCTTACAGCTGGTGGATGGTTATATTTGGTAAATATAACAATTGTAACAATTTTAAGTCCAGAAGTGACCATAAGGGGCTTAAAAAAATCCCCCTTCTCAGCACACTGGGGTCCTGCATATTAAAAAAACAGTGAAAAGGGGATTAACAAAGTATGTTGATTGTAATTAAAGTGCATTTACACTACTTCATAAAAATTAAGGGATATTTCATTATGGGACATTTCATTATTTCATTTTGCAATATCCCTCTATTTTTGTGAACAATTTATATGGTAAGTGAAATCGATAAAATGGACAATGAATGTAGAAGCAAGATGGTGTACTTAATAACGTTATCAGTAAGTGGTATGTTATAACAGTAAACCGGATAGAAGGAGTTTGGATAGCAGGGTATAATTGTATTTTCTTTGATTAATGTTGCCGTTTATTTAATTTCACTTCCACTTGAGGCTTGGATTGAGAATGGAGTTCTTCCACGAGAGCACGAGGGAGACAAAAGCAGTGTTGTTTCGGATTTTGACTCCCAGGCAGATTTCAGCTCCTCCACATGTATGAACTGAGTATTATCAGCTGCTAGTCAATATTCTGGAAGATATGACTCAGTGTTGAGGTAGAACACAATTGTTCATTCTGTTAGCCGGTCTTGCTGTTGCTGCTGCTGCTAAAATAAAGGCTGCACCTGATCTGGTAGTTAAAAGCGAATTAGGTTTCGCATGGTACCACCTTTAATGTTAAAGTTTATTTTAAATGCTAACCCAGCTATTGACCCACCCATGGAGGATGGGTCCCATTTTGAATGTTGGTCCTTCCAAGGTTTCTTCCTTCTTCTTTCAGGGAGTTTTGCCTTTCCACTGTTGCCCTTGGCTTGCTGAATTTGGGATTGACATTGTAAGATAATATAAGATTGTAAAGCTGCTTTGAAACAATGCTCCGTTGTAAAAAAGTGCTATAAAAATACATTTGGATTGAACTGAATGTGGCGCATTTACTTTTTGTATAAAAACACTCTAAAGGTCACAGTGTCTTGTTCACAGTTAAAACAATATATAATGTATACTCCTCATACTTATCAGATGCAAAATAACAACACACAAAGATAGGACTGTCAGATTGCTGCAAAACGTGGCATGCAGTTATGTCTCGTTTAGTAATCACTGTTCTAATTAGACACTGGGTTGCCACAAGACAAGAGAGTGTAAAAGTTCTTCCCCCACTGCCCTTTATTACTTTTGGGTAGTGCCTGCTTTTGGGTAGTGTACCTCCGGCTGAGCAATCGTTGACTGCTAGACAAGCTTCTAAGACATTATGCCCAGTTGAGACTTTAAATGGGGGTGCGTCATAGGACTGAAGGAAGAAGGACTTGAAGGACTGTGGTGGCCTAGTGGTGAAGCTACTGGACTATGGACCAGAAAGTCCAGGGTCCAAATCCAAGCTCTGCCACAGTTAGGTCCCTGAGCAAGACCTTTAACCCACAATTGCTTGGATTGTAATTGTAAGTTGCATCTGCTAAATGACATGTTCTGGCCTAGCGGTTAAGAGCAGTATTAGTATTAAGCAGTGGTTCCATGACGGCATTCACACATGGTAAACAAGCTCTGGATGGCCCAAGCAGACCACCAACAGAGGAGCCCTAAATAAAGAAGGCAGGATTGAGTACGAGGGCGCCATAGTGAGCACTTTAATCCTCCCTTTGCTGTCAAGTGACACACTGCCCCAGCACTGCCCCAACTGCTGGTGTGATCTGTAGTGCCATGATATAAAATTTAAAGTAAATGTAAGAAAAAATGCTTCTTTTTTTTTTTCTTCAAATTACCAGACTGTGATAACATTTTCTGATTTGGGGTTGTACTATATCATACTGCAATTCTAAGCAGATCTGGCACCTGCCAGCATTGTACATTCAGGAGTAGCAATACATTTAAAAAATGCAAGACCTGACACAGACCTGCTCTGCTCATGCACTGGGATGCGATAAGGATACATACAATTTTTTCTAGACATCAGTAAACCTTCAGCGGCCAGTGCTAAGCTTGTTCGGACACACCCGATTCAACGCATTGGCTCATTAACATCACGTTGATCTGTTAAACGTTTCTTATTAAAGCAGGCAGAAAAAACAAAGCACTGCACTGCAGAGGTTCTTGCTTTGGTATCACAGGTAGCGGTTTATGCAGTACATTATAGCACATCATTATCTTGTGACATTGCATTAGAGAGCCAATTTTCCCTGAAGGCCAGTAGCATTGTAAAAGCTAAAGGCAGCATGTTTTCATTTCATAAAGGCATTTCTGTGCACTATAAAAATAATGATCTTTTGCCCTTTGTGGTTAGTACAGTGCATATTTTGACAGTTCTCCTAAAGCTCTCTGGGGCTGTTGAAAAATATGATTTTTAAAAATTAATAAGAGTTTTCCATATCCATTTAAGACTTCCAAGTTGTTTATTTTCGAGAGGCAATTTCAAGTGAGCCGCCATCTCATACAAACACCCAATCTCTGTAAACACTCCAACAAGACTGTGGTTTATCATCAGTGTCTTGACGATTTCCAGTCACTTTATGCAGCATGATTATCATTACTGAGTATCAGAAGTAGAAAATGTGATACACAATATAGCCACTGTTCATCATTACAATACTGTTTTTACAAAGTTATTGGATATACTGCACATACAGTACAATTTTAGTGTATCAAAATACAAAGAAATATTGCAATCTGAATCTGCATGTTCCTACAGCACCTGTGTAAGTTTGTTCTGGTTACGAAACTGAACGAATGGATGAATAACACACTGGTTAAATCCTTATGTAGTTATTACTTGTACATTCATCTATTTTGTCGTGCCAGTGTTTGGGCAAATTTCTGGACACGAAGTAAAAACAATTAGGAATATGATACTTTCACATACGAGCAGCACACTGGCTCGGTGGGTAGCACCGCTACCTCAAAGCAAGAAAGTCCCGGCTTTTCTGTGTGGAATCTGCATGTCCTCCCTTACTTCCCTTTCCCACCCTTACTTCAGGGACTCCGGTTTCCTTAAACCATCCAAAGACATGCGTTTTAGGTTTTTTGATTGTAAGTGGCCCTTAGTGTGTGTAACTGTGTGCATGACTGTGTCTATGTGTGCCCTTTGATGGATTGGCACCCTGTCTAGGTTTGTTCCTGCACTTGTGCCCAGAGTTGCTGGGTGAGCACCGACTGGCCCACGACCCTGTGTGAAAGTGGAAGATCATGGATGGATGGATGGATGGATGGATTTTCACATGTATTGCAAGGCAGAATTGTGTAGGAATATTGGACATATAATACAACAAGTCTTTTTACATAGTAGAAAATTTGTAATTTGAGAAGTGGTTTAAATATAGCATTAGTACAGCACATAATTATATGCATAAAATATGATAAAATGTAACCACATCACCCATACAACTAACATTGGGGCACTAAACACATTGTACTAATTTACCAAAAAACTTTTTTTTACAATAAACAAATAACATCTAAATAGAATTTCAGTAACAGCGTAGTACATTCAGGTTGACTTTTTCATTCATAACTACAATAATCTCAGATACACAGAACAAAACAAGAGAGCACATTTGGTGTTTAATTTACAGCTTGACACAAACTGTGCTCAAAAAAAAAAAATTACTCAGTATTGATTTTGTTGAGGGATGGAAGACTAGAACAGGAGGTACAAGAAAAATATGGCCCACAGGTAACACAGCTGAAACGGGTGAGCAAAAATGTATTTAAAGCTGCTAATAGAGTGAAGATTTACTTGAAAGCATATGTAATGTAAATTAAGTTGCATTACTTAGCAGATTAGAGGTGAGGAATTGTGTCATAAATAAGCTTTTTACATCATTTAAATACCACAGACTATATATATACAAAAGCAAAAGCTTGTGGATGCTCAAAAAGTACGCCCAAAACATGGTCCACCTCTAAACGTGTCATATTGGGTGTCATTAAGGGTACAGAATAAAATTAATGGATGTATCTCAATGTTTTTTTACCATAACAGAGTCTTATCGCTCCACTTGTTGGGGTCTGAGGCTTTGTTTGGCACACAGCATGAAAATGATGCCCATATTACAATTACCTTGTAATGTTTGGGAAAAAAAACAAGAACAAATAATTTGGTGCTCAGAGTGTTTGTAGCATAGATCACCTGCTATGATGATCTCAAATCAATATTTACATCATGGTAAATATTTAGCTCAAAGTAATGCAGATAAACATTAGCTGACAGATGTAATATAGTACATTTGGACGTCTATTAAACTCAAATATGTGTTATTTAAAAGCCATCCTGTTAACATCCGTTTGCTTTAGCGATCAAGATCAAATAAAAATCCGTCGTATAATATAATAAATATCAAATATAATTCGTCTGATTGACAGAAAACTAGCACGAGCCAACCCTTGTGACACCTGCTGACAGAGCACCTGCTGACTTTTTGTTTCATTTTATATTTTAAAGTTAAGAAATGTAATATTGTACAGTATAATTCATAGTTTAAATTAAACAGTACACACTTCTAAACTGATTATTAGTTGTAATAGTTATTATGTGACCAAAGGTAATGTCTGGTCACCCTCCAACGTCCTGTTTTACAGATGTTACATGCCACGTACCTCTTTGCTGTAAGGACAAGGATTTGGGGACTTGCTTATTCATCATTTCTTCTGGAATTGAGAAGGCTTTCTGTTACATTTTGGAGCACTGCTGTGAAGATTTGATTGCAATCACATTGGTAGTGAAGTCAGGATGTTCAGTAATGTTCAGTAAAAATTGGATGATCACCACCCAACCTCATCCCCAATTCCCAAGTTATCCTAGATAGCATTAGCCATGGTGCCAGTAGGTTCATGTTTATGTCACCGTATTATAATGCAGTATTAGAATATTATCGTATAATAGTATTCTACTGGCAATACAGGGATTAAAACTCTGTCAGAAATTGGTGCAATTTAAAGTAGTTGAATGCATCCATTAAGGAGTGTCCACAGACATTTGAACATCTACTGTAATGTATGATAGTAAACTTCCAATATTGGCCCTGTAATGAAACCATGTTGTGATCAGAACACACACACACACACACACACACACACACACACTTGTATTCTAAACAGGATGTCACAGTGATTAAACATGCATAATGTCATTTTTTTATTGTTTGCCCCTCTGGAAATATCATCCATTTTGGAATTAGGATACAAGCGAGCACCTGAAATGTGTACATTGATTTACTGGTTTGATATGTTGCCTGGTTAGGATACGTAATGAGGTAGGGCTGAGTGTAGAGAAGTGGTGCAGAAGACCTCTGCTGCATCACTGGTGTAAAAAAGCCATCCTGCTCCCTTTGTAGCCGTGCTAGACATGGAAAGGGAAGTGCACACGCGAGTGGCGATTGGTCGGGGGTTTGGCTTGCTTCGAATAATACGTGACACACCCCTGCCTGCACGGATGTGGGGACGGTTCGCAATCCGGTGGAGGGGGCGTGAAGAGATGGAGATAATGTATTCCTGGAACAAGTCCGTGAGTGGGTGTCTGCAAGAGAGTGAGTGAGTGAGGGAGAGAGAGAGTGAGTATGAGAGAGAGAGAGAGAAATAGAGAGAGAGAGAGAGAGAGAGAGCTCCAGGCAGTGTGAGTGGACTCCTGCGCGAGCGGTGCTGCAGCGTTTCTCGCTCTCTTCGCTTCATGGGAGGAATACAGCCCAGCTTTCTCCATCCTTTTCTCCTCCACCCTGGATTGCACCAGAAGAGAGATTGGACGATGGA
The DNA here is from genome assembly GCA_034779995.1 of Parotocinclus haroldoi. Lineage (NCBI taxonomy): Eukaryota > Metazoa > Chordata > Actinopteri > Siluriformes > Loricariidae > Parotocinclus > Parotocinclus haroldoi. Next base: position 7,983 of record JAUZST010079819.1, on the reverse strand, counting down.
TGATCTTGTGAATAACTGAGCTTTTGTTTCTTCAACTGGGACGTTGGGACATTAGGAGGAAGAAAAAGTGGTGGTGGTGGTGGTGGTGGGGGGGGAAATCAGGTTGAACAGTTTGATAAGAGAAGAGAGCGCAAGGAGAGTGGAGAATTAAATGAGAGGGGGTCGTTAATAGGGTGCAAGTAAAGTAACTGGCATGGTCTTGAGGAAGCTGATGAGCCGAAAGTGTGATATGGATTAATGGATTGTTTTAGCAGATATCATTTCTGAAGTTGAGACAAACAGACAAGCTGGTTCTGGCTTGATTTTTGTCAGAAAGACTAAATCTAGTGTAGTATATGTGTGAATGTGTATGTGAATGTGCGTATAGGTGGTGTATGAAAACATTTGTTTTGCGGTTTTCTGAAGGTTCGATTTGACTTTTCATACACGTCTCGAAATCAATCTTCTATAGATTTTGCTCAAAGCACAAACTATGCAGCTGAGCTTTGGAAACTTGAGCTGCTTAAAACAACATGGTTTACTGAAGCACTGGTCAGTGGACTTACATGGCTTAAAACCCACCAGTGTGTGGTTTCCACTAACCCTCAAATAAGGTTACATACAAGAAACCTGGTATGACCAGTTGGAGAAGCAGAGGTACACTTCTTTTTATCATCACAAACTGTACGGAAATTTTGGCACCCTTCAAATGAAATTTATTGTAGAGTCAGATAGAAGCTTGGTCTTTGCTTGGATAGCAGGCCTCCTGATCTGATTTCTTGAATATTGCAGTTCTGTGCCAGGACAGGAGTGCTGACTGCTGGAGGCTTTGGTTGTAGGTATTAAGTTTGAAACTTTATGAAATTAAGGACCTATTGGATTTTTAATAGAAGATGGAATAGCGTTCAAGTAAAGTGAGTGTGCAGGTGAATCGGCAGCAGTTTAGGTAACAGTATTGGTAGACACCTCATTTGAATTAAAAAGGACAGCGGCGCAATTGTTTCGAAATTCTTCTGAAGTTTTCTGTTCAATTATGTAAACGTTGTCACACAGCCAGACTCCATCAAAGGATTATCTTTTGCGAATCCCACCAGCATATTATTTTCTTTCTGGATTGGTTCCTGAACCTCTGCCAAAGTGGGGATCATTTGGCCCCTGGGGGCCCCGACATCAGGGCCAGACGGCAATGCCAAAATGCGCCGTTCAAGTACAGATGAGACCCCTTACAGACGCAGTCCATCTCTGGACAGTAAATCCGGCTCGCCCCCGTTTTGTTTCAGTGGCGAGCGCGAACGGCGCGGTGCACCATTCGGATTCAGCTTCCGTACTGCCCCAGGAACAAAGACTGCTAAAGCTGGTTATGCCACCGCTCAGGGCAGAAAGTACGTGGTGTTTTATCTGGACCTCTCCTTCATTTTTCTCCTAGAACTGCGCCGCTGCAGGATGGCTGAGGGCTGCATGAGGGCCCTGCGATACGCCATGGTTTTCTTCAACCTTCTCTTCTGGGTAAGTGAAAAAAGGTATTTGATTGTAAATGTGCGTGAACCCTATATGGTCAAAAGTTTGTGAGAACCCTGTAATTACACCCAACAGCAGGGGCATTATCGGGTCCCTTTGCTGCTTCAAAATCCTTCAACATTCTGACAAGACTTTTATAACTGCTATTTTAGTAAATATAATATAATTGTCTTATATGCTATAGTCTTACATTCTCTATTTTTATACTGTAAATATTACATAATAATGGATAATTCGATAATTGTATGCCATGGAAAATCTTTGTTATAAAACTGCCTTGATATTGTAAAATGCACTATAGAATTAAATCTGACTTCGACTTCTACTAGATTTTGGGACATGGCTGGACGATCTGCGTACTGAAGTTGTGCAATAAGCTCCTGGTTGACATTGTAATTAAACTCAAAGGTGATGGTGAAGGTCAGGGTTCTGTGCAAGTCAGCCAACTTTCTGCATCAAAGTTTGCAGCTAACTTATTTGTATGTTAGGAGGCTAGGCCTGAATGTGCCAGACCAAAAGAACAGAGGACCTACCTGTCTATATACTTTTGTCCATATATTGTATGCGTTAAAAAGGTTTGTGTTGGCGTTTAACAACTGCTCACATCTCTGGTCTTCAGCATGCTGGTATTGTTACTTTCTTTACTGTACATCACAGTATGGCTAGTTTTGTCTTTTTCAGGATTCTGAATGATTAAAAATGTAAAGCAGGAAAAAGAGAGCTGTAATGGGTTTTCACTATTCTATAATAATACTATAGTTTACAATAATAATAATAATAATAATAATAAGTGGTGTTCAGGTTACACAGCAGTCGAAGATGCCCGCAGTGCTGTCCAGTCTGCTTAGGCATCATGCAGGCACTGTTGACTCTGCCTGAGGGAGTAGACACCATGTGGGGCATTTTAGGGGAATGCAACCCCTATGAAGTCATTTGATAATCTGCTATGAAGATCATGCTACCTGTTCAGCTGTGATTAAAAGATACATTTCTGATACTACTACTACTACTACTACTACTACTATTTCTACTAATAATAATTATTATTATTAACAGCTTGGCAAATGTAAGATAGTTCACCTATGTCATTAGTGTTGCAGTTCAAGTGTTTTTGCCGAGGGCCTTGGTTTAAATCCCACCAAATCAGGCATGTCCCACCAAGTCAAAAGAGGGATTAATAAATATTAATACACAGCTATGGGGCAAAATGGATTGTGTAATCAATAATAAATGTGTAGAATATGCAAATGATCTTCATCTTTGAGTGCTGTTGGTTTACCATTTATATTTTGATCACATTTTATTCCATCTCCCCTGTTTCCTAATTTCTTCCTAGAAATGTTTTTCAGTGACAAATACAGGTTTGAAGCATTTATCATTCATCAATGTCTGTTCACTTTAATGGCCGAGGTCTTAAGAATTCTAATATTTTTATTATAATACAGACAGGTATGCGCTGTTGAACAGACCCGATTACGTTCTATACCATAATTACAGTCTTTTTATGCTACTCTAATGTAAATATAAAGGTACGTTTTCTTATGAAATTTTATCACAAGGAAACTCCAGGCCAATTTTACACAAGTGAGTCATAAATGAGACCGACACAGCATCTGAGGCCTAAATACTGTAAACCCCTCGCTTCAGAAAATACACAACACTTTTTTACAAGCACACATTAACTATCACACACACACACTATGGAAGATGAAATACATGTACAGTATTAACGTACCTCACTGGCTGCACACAACCAAGAGGGAATTGATTAACTTGTAGAAACGCAAATTTTCGCACTCACTTCAAAATTCCACAATCAATTTAAATCTTTAAAATATATAAAATCAGCACAGTACATTTTTGTGAGCAGTATAATGGAAAGTACAGCCCATCCGGTGCTTTGCACTTCTAGGTAAATGTACATCAAACTGGTTTGCTTGTAGCGTTAAGCAGAGTACAAAACTTTTACATTTCACTTTATTTTTTTATTTGGCCACCTGTTTACGATGCAGCTCCTGAAGGTAAAAGACAGATTTTTCGGTCCTTTTATAATTTGTTACAGTTGTTTAGACTTTAAACAAACTTTAATGTGAATAAACAGTGAACGCATGGTTGTTAAATAGAGCTTAAATGAACTTTGTTATTTGAATTTCATTTTCTTTTTCTTGAACTTTCTTTCTAGAAATATATTTAGTCACAAATACAGGTATGCATTATTATTTAACAACAAAGTACATGTACATTACATACATACAGCCCCAATTCCAAGGAAGTTGGGACGTTGTATAAAACATAAATATAAACAGAATAGGATGATTTGCAAATCCTTTTCAAACCTTATTCAACAGAATACACTACAAAACAAGATTTTTAATTTTCAATTGAATCAACTTAGTTTTTTGCAAATATTCACTCATTTTGAATTTGATGCCTGCAACATGAATTCCCCAGTAGAGCTGGTGGAGGTGGATGGGGAGAGGGAGGTCTTGGCCTCTCTGCTTAGGGTGCTGTCCCCATGACCCGAACCCCAGACAGTTAATGGAGGAGAAATAATGGATGGATACCTGCAACATGTATGTGAAAGTATCTACAAAATAATTGGAACAGAGGTAACAAAATACTGGGAAAGTTGAGGAATGTTCAAAAGACACCTGTTTAGAACATTCCACAGGTGAGCAAGCTGGTTGGGTATAAAGAGGGCATACTCGAGGCTCAGTTCTTCACAAGCAAGGATGGGGCGAGGTTCACCACCACGTGAATAACTGCTTGAGCAAAATAGTGCAATTGCAAGGAATTTATGGATTTATTCTACAGTCTATAATATAATTTAAAGATTCAGAGAATCTAGATAAATATCTGTGTACTAGACTGGCCTGTCTGCAGTACAGACCTGTCTCCCATTGAAAATGTGTGGCATATTATGATGTGTAACTTACGACAACAGAGACCCCAGACTGTTGAGCAACTGAAGTTGTACATCAAGTAAAAATGGAAAAAAAATTCCACCTACAAAGCTTCAACAATTAGTGTCCTCAGTTCACAAATGCTTACTGAATGTTGTTAAAATGAAAGATGATGTAACACATTGTTACTACCCCTGTCACAACTTTTTTATAACGTGCTGCAGGTATCAAATTTAAAATGAGTGAATATTTGCAAAAGACAAAAAAATGTATCCGTTTGAACGTTAAATATCTTATCTTTGTAGTCTATTCAGTTGAGTGGGTTGAACAGGATTTGCAAATCATCCTTTTTTTGTATTTAATTTATGTTTTACACAACGTCCCAACTTCATTCTGGTTGTATAATTTACATCAGAATGGAGGTAACTAGTGTGAGCGAACCCTCGCGACACCTGCTGACAGAAAAGAGAAATTGCAGCCTTGACAGAGAGCACAAACGTGGTGTCGTTCTAAATTCTTTTTCTTTTCATTTTCGGTAAGTGTTTCAAATTTCATAAAGGATGCAAAGATTGGAAATTACTGTATTGTACAGTACAATAATGTACTACAAGTTTCATATTGAGTATTATATATCATATTATATATATATATATATCATATTGGGCTTCAAATAATACACTTTCTGGCTATGGTAATGCCTATTCAGTGGTCAACTGAATTTTATTGGTCAATTTATTGGTCAACATCCTGATTCACAGAAGTGGTAAACAATTGTAAAATAAAGTGACAAACTAACTGTTTTAAGATAAAAGTCAAAATAGGATGTTGCTCTAGAGTGGCATTGTGGTGCTGTCACTTCACAGTGTTCTAAATGACGTGTTATACCAATTGTGTGTGTGTGTGTGTGTGTATGTATGTGTGTGTGTGTTTGGGTGGTTGGAGAGGGGGGGGGGTGGTTTGGTGTACAGTTGACCCCGACAGTAACAGTAAGTGTGAGGTGGTTTGATGCATGTCTCCCTGTAGGCCACCCTAACTATCAAGCATTAGTCTCTTAAAACACTTTGTGTTTGTAGTGTTATATCTTGTGGCATCATAAATTGACAGGTCTTTTAAATATCAGTCAGTAAACTGAACAGCAAGACGAAAAGAAAGAAGAAAGTGACTGTGGCATGAATATGAATAATGAACTGATTTGTCGAAATTGTAATTATTTACATACACATTCATTTTTTGACATAAATTCTATTATGGTATGCAGTATATTGAAAATACTTTTAAACATTTAAAAATCAAAAAAATTGCAACAATTGCATATAAACTTCAGATGAAAAAAAATAATAATTGAGCACACTTGCATCTGAACATGTAGACCAGCTTCTGTTCTTACTTAAACATTAGCATCACTAACTGAGCTCTGTGACGTCTATTTTGAGTTTAATATTCTTGAAGTATCCGTTTTTGCTTTCTTTGAGCCTTTTCTCCGTTGTGCTTCTCTTTGACTTTTGGATCCGATTTGACGGTGGGGAGGGATCTAGGCAAGCGTTGGCTGCTGGAGTTAAGCCCCACCCACCAGCTCATTCTACAGAGGCCGCTATGTCAGCGAACGAACGCCACTCTTTTACCCAGATTGGAAAATGGTCAGGAATAAAAACAGGGAAGATAGTTTTAATGATTACCTCTTTTAGTAATGCACAGTTCATCGTATAGGCTTACAGCCACAATACTAATTTGTTAATCTAGGTGATATTTTGAAAACATAATATTAAGACTTAATGTTAAGATTTAATCAACTGGAACAAACCACCCAGCAACAGGCAATCATTACATAATTTTATATAGCTATATCAGTATATTTTATTTTACATTTTAATTCAGATTTCAAGTTTATTATTAAGCTGCCAAAACATCACATAGTTTAGCCTAAACATTTTTATGCAGGGAGCTGTGTATAAATTTATGAATGTGCTACGTTTGGACATTGTCAGAACAGGACCTTTATTTCACAAAGCGATTGAGCTATGTAACGTTAACTAAACTGAGGTAAGTTAAGTTAACAGTCTACCAATATTAACCAGTTAGCAATCTGACTCTAAGCCTCATAATTAAAAGGCATAATGGTTAAAACAACCTGATATGAGAAAAAATAAACCCACAGCTTCCCTGTGTTTATCACCGACCATTTTTCAGTTGGGGTAAAAGAGTGGCATTCTTTCGCTGATGTAGCAGGGCTTAACTCCAGCAGCCAATGATTGCCTAGATCCTGGCCCCACCCCTGTCAAATTGGGTCCAAAAGTCAAAAGTGAGAAACTTTTTGAAGCCAAAGTTAGACTGAGAGAAGCGCAACTACCAGGAGACAGGCCAGTAAACCAGGAGATGTGGAGGAGGTCATAGGAGGGCAACAACCCAGCAACCCGCTACCTCTGCCTTTGTGCAAGGAGGAACAGTAGGAGCACTGCCAGAGCCCTGCAAAATGACCTCCAGCAGGCCACAAATGTGCATGTGTCTGCACAAATGGTTAGAAACCAACTCCATGAGGATGGTAAGAGGGCCCGAAGTCCACAGATGGGGGTTGTTCTCACAGCCCTAACACCTTGTAGGATGCTTGGCATTTGCCAGAGAACATCAGGGTAATTTCGCCACTGGTGCCCTGTGCTCTTCACAGATGAAAGCAGGTTCACACTGAGCACATGTGACAGATGTGACAGAGTCTGGAGACACCATGGAGAGCGATCTGCTGCCTGCAACATCCTTCAGCATGACCGGTTTGGCAGTGGGTCAATAATGGTGTGTGGTGGCATTTCTTTGGAGGGCTGCACAGCCCTCCATGTGCTCGCCAGGGGTATCCTGTCTGCCATTAGATACCAAGATGAGCTCCTCGTTACCCCTTGTGGGACCATATGCTGGGCCCTGGGTTCCTCCTAATGCAGGACAATGCTAGACCTCATGTGGCTAGAGTGTGTCAGCAGTTTTTGCAAGATGAAAGCATTGAAGCTATGGATTGGCCCACCCGTTCCCCAGACCTGAATCTGATTGAGCACATCTGGGACATCATGTCTCGCTCCTTCCACCAACGCCATGTTGCACCACACACTGTCCAGGAGTTGGCAGATGCTTTAGTCCAGGTCTGGGAAGAGATCCCTCAGGAGACCATCCGCCACCTCATCAGGAGCATGCCTAGGCATTGTAGGGAGGTCATACAGGCACGTGGAGGCCACACACAATATTGAGCCTCACTGTGACTTGTTTTAAGGATATTACAGCCTGTAGTGTGTTTTGTGTTTGACTTTAAATCCAGGCCTCCATTGGTTAATACATTTGATTTCCATTGATGATTGTTGTGTGATTTTGTTGTCAGCAAATTCAACTTTGTACAGAACAAAGTATTCAATATTACATTCATTCAGATCTAGGATGTGTTATTTGAGTGTTCCCTTTATTTTTTCTGAGCAGTGTATATATAAACATATACAGTGTTCCTTCGCCACTTTGTGGTTCACCTTTCACGGACTAGGTGCGTTGCCGGTTTTCAAAAAATATTAATGGAAAAGATAAATTGCGGGTTTTGGCTGATTTGCGATATATA
>JAUZST010079808.1:0-20713 GCA_034779995.1 Parotocinclus haroldoi | reverse complement strand
TATATAAAATATACTGGGTCATGTAAACCCAAAATTTCCATTATCTGATAACTCATGTGAAAGTATACTCCTTAATCGGATTACTGATTAAAACTATTTTATTACAGTCTTTGGATTATTAAGGGCATGTAAACACACTCAGTGATCAACATGTCATTGACATATGGCCTGGTTTCTTCATTATTCAAAATGCCTCAGGTTTCACCTCTACGGAAGAAGTCATCACTTAATCCAGCTGCAATATCCAACTACAAACCCTTTTTGTTCATGTTCTTCAAGAAAACAACTTCTTTAATTCCAATCACTCTGGATATAAGGTGGGCCATCCTGTAGACATGGCAGTACAATCAATAAACTCTTTTACTAATTTACTTATCCTTCTGGATTTGTCTGCTTCATTTGACACTGTTAATCATCAGATTCTCAACTCCACTGACTGTAGCAGTGGTGGTCATGCCCTTGCATGGTCCTCCTCATAGTTTTAAGATCACTCATACAAGGTAGAATGGTCAGGTTTACTTTCATCACCTCAAACAATTACTACACATGCTCCTCAGGGATCAGTTCCCACTCCTGTTCTCCCTGTACACAAAATCATTGGGTTCAGTGATCGAATGGCTTCTTATATCACTGCTACAGAACTGATACTCAGCTATTACTTATTAATTCTCTCTATCTAGCTCCCAAATTTCAAAACAGATGTCAGACTGCCTTTCTCCTCCTGAATAGCAAAACATCATCTGAAGCTCAATTTGAACAAGACTGTACTGATCTACCCCCTGGCAAAGAACTCCTTGACACTGGATCTCTCAACAGAGATGGTGTCCCTGTCCATCCAGCCCACGCAGCACAGAATCCTGGCATGATTTTGGACAAAAATGTCATTTTTTCTTACCACGGCACATGATCAATCAGATCTTGTAGATGTGTTCTCCACAACATAAAAATATCATGTCCTTTTCTGCCCAGACAAAATAGCCAGATACCTGTACAGGTTCTCATCATTATCAGGCTTGATTACTGCAATGTTTTGCTTGCTGGTCTGCATTCTTGTTGCATTGCTGCAATAGACAGCATTCAGAATTCTGCAACCTGTATGATTCATGATCTACCAAAGTATTCTCATGTCACTCATTTACTAAAATCAATCCACTGACTTTCTGCTGCAGGCCATTCAGGCTTTCAGAGACTCTGCTTAATATTACTTGCATGCCAACTCATGTCTTGGTACCTAGTACGCCTGGTACATCGTTCTCTGAGCTCAATCTATATCAGCAAGGCCAGATCTCTATGTTTCAGTGTCCTGACTCATCAGTGGTAGTTAGAGCCCAGTGCCATTATTTCTTCAAAACCTCTTTAAACAATACAATGGATAATGTATCTTCTGTCCTTTGTACTTGCTGTATCTGTTCTTTTCATTTTGTCAACCTCAAGCTCCTGGTATGTGTTGTTGCAGTACGAGATCTTATTGTCAAACTGGGATCTTGCTTACTAGTCTCCAACTAGCATTTGTAGTTTGACTGGTAATGAGTACATAGAGATGTGCTCGGCTGTCAAAATCTACGAATGCACTGTGTGCTTAGTGTTGTGTCCTGCTGTTGGTCCGATTCAATGGAGTGCAGTCAACTCAGTAGACCAGGTTCTTTCTTCCCCAGCGTATCCTCAGTAAGGACTGAGTAGTTTCCACTGCTGATTCTCTCAGTTTCTGCCAACCAAACCACACTTGTACATTGTAAAGTGATTTTGAGGTGATCTACACTGTGAAAAATTACTGTAGGATATAATTCTGTTGTAATAGATTAATTGTTTATATTATCTTAACCCTAGACCCAAATTCAAATCCAAATAATTTTCTTTAATTGGGCCATGCATCACACAGGCACAATTGGCCATGTCTACAGGAGGGAAGACTAAAGAATAAAGGAATTTCTGCATGAGGGCTCTGGAACCTTCCAGGATAGCCCATCTTCCTGTGCCACCGTACTAATGGCATTCATGAAAATGAATGGCATTAGATGATATTCTCAAAAAAACAATGGCAGATACGGGTTCACTGAGGGGTTATTTATGTCTAATTTATGCTCTAAGAGCTCAAAAGGAAAAGAACAAAGAATAAAGATGAAACTCTGCAATAATAATATTCTCATACAGTATATAAATATTACTCTGCAGAGTAAGGACAGGAAATGCCCATAAACAACAAAAAACAAAACAAAAAAGGGAAAAAAGAAATATATAAGGCAGAGGAAGGACAAAAAAACACTGTTTTCAGACGAGACTTGAAAGGTGAAACAGATGTATAGTCCTGAAGAGTTTGGGACAAGGGATTTCATACCTTGGGGGATATGGCACTGATCTGCCAATCAATAAAGAGAATCGAGAATAGGTGACAGTGAGCTCACAATCAGAGAACCTAAGGGTGCATGGGAGGATGTACGCATGAAAGTACTGCCATGATATGCCAGACACAGGCCGTGAAAGTATTGAGTAATGAACGCTCAATAGATGGAAAAGAGGCATGTTTATTGTATTTCCCTACAGGAGATCCCTTGTCCTTGTACTTATTGCAAATGCAAGCTGCGTATATCCTATGGATCCATAAATGCATGTGTGCTGTTTGCGCTTTAGTCATTGTCAATACTCAGTATTTGCCTTGAAAGCAAATCCAGCGTCTCAACATGCAGCATTTGACATGCAACGCTGGATCTAAGGTTTGATCTATAACAGGCTCACAGTGACATAAGCTCAGAATGACTTCAGGCCATTAAACATTGATGTCTATTCTCTGGCTCCTGGTCTTGTGAAATGACAATATTTATCGTAATTCCCTAAACTACTATAGACGTTAGAAACCACATACGCTAAAGGCATAGTTTAGTTTAGCACTTCGAGTCTGATATGTCCTTGGTGGTATATAAATGGCATTTTGACAACAGTACACACTACTGATGTAGAAACCGAGTGGAATACAATGTTGGAAAGAGCTGCATGTGTCCCACCAAAAACTGTAACTTTAGTTAGTGCATTTTTATCAGACAATCAGGCAACCTTCCAATTTCATACTGCAGTATGTAGTGTGTTGGGTGAAAATGGCTTGTATATAACGTCTTGTTCTAATAACATACCAGGATGGTTTGTTTGGTCTTATTTAATGAACATTGTTGAAAATATTTTTGGAAAGCTGCTTAGTTTTGCTGAATGTTGACTTTTGATGAACCCCCAACATAAAGCCCAATGTCAACAAATAAAATCCTCTTTCTTAAAAAAAATTATACTGCATCACTGTATACTAGATATGGCTAAAAAAACACTGGCTAGGCACCATCAAAATGTAAAATGTAAATTTACACTCAGGCAAAAGGGAGCAAAGCTAAAACTTAGTTAATGAATAAATAAGCCATAGTTAAAACAACAAATAGTTGGTCAGATACTTTGGAGGAACCAAGTTTGTTTGTGCATTTCTATAATGTTATCAGAATCTCTAATCAGCATCAATGGCCAGTTCAGCGACACACACAAGGTCATATTAAGACCAGTCATATATGTACACTCGGGTAGCCCAATTTGGAATAATAAATTAACCTAATGCATGTCTTTGGACTCTGGGAGGAAATTGGAGTATCCAGAGTAAACCCACGCAGAGTCAACACAGGAAGAACCCAGACCTGGTGTGCCACGATTTTTTTATCACTGTTTATTGATGCAGTAATCGGGGGAAGCTGGAAACAGGGAAATCCTCTTCCAAAGTCTTCTTGTACACTGGATAAAATTATGAAATGATTTAATTGTCTGAAATAAAACTTAAACTAACTTAAAAGATTTCTTAGAGATTAGTCGTCAAATGGCAATCTGTCACAGTCCAGCAGGCTCATGTATTGATCTGGTCAGAGAAAAGTTTTGAGCCCTATAGAGATTATCTGATCTCACAATAAAACACAAACCAATGGGAAAACATGTTTTAACTACTCATCAGCTGTAAGAAGCCATGACCCTTGAGTGGAACAACACTGATTTTCAGTTTTAGCTATGGAACATTTTTTGCTCAGGAGTGTACAGGGGTATCTCAATTCTCATTATTAATTTGTCCAGTTCTGAAAACAACAAGTAGCTGGAAGTTTTGTTTTACCATAAGGAATGATGTAAATTGAATTAGTCTGTTTCCCAGAAAATCCACACTATATATGGCAATTTATGCATTAATGGAGGTGAACGATGAGAATTAAATGTATCATTTATCATGAACTGTGGAGTTGAATATAGTCTAAGCTATTACATAATCTTACATTAACCTACAGTTGTCCAAAATCATTAACACGAAGCTCATTTCATAATACAGTGTTTAAAAGTCTAATCTAAAGTGAGTAATGGAATGAAAGTAAAAAGTAAAAGCAAACACCTTATTCTATTGGTGAACTCAGGTGCTAGCATAGTTGCTAAGCTAACTGCAGTCTATGTTCTGGAGGATTGCTTCTTGTAACTAAGCTTTTTAAGACCCATGTGTTCTTATTTGCACAAAGAATACAGTTGTTGGTTCACTTACTCAGATCCCCTATACTTAAGGAACAATCGAGACTTGAGGGAATGCCATGGCAAGGTGAATACAGATAAACAGATAATGAAGACATGGGACGGGACTGGTGACAAATGAAAATGACTGGTGTCCCCTGGGAGTCTTGCAAGACAACAACAGATGTACAACGCACCTTGCCCTCAGACTACCGCAAGGGTCCCAACCCATTTCTTTCTATCTGTGTTCACCTTGCCAGGTAATTGCGATCTTTGTTCTACCTGTGACTTTTCCAACAAGGGAGATGCTCACAGGCTTCCACCACAGAAGAAGATTTCCCCTTAAGAATGACGCTTAAGGTTGATTTTTTTTCCTTAGCTAAGGAAGTAACCTATGGGGTGGCACAGTACGCCTTAAATTATTATTAATTATTATCCTTATTACTAAGGATATGTGTTAAGGGATTTACGTTACTGAAAACAATTATACAAGAATAAAAATCTACCATTTCCATGTAAACCATGTGTTTACCTGTCCTCATTTATCTCCATAAACTCTGCCATGGTGCGACTAAGGTGTGTTTAGAAGTACCTTAAGTTATTTTCTTGTATGAAATATAATCTAATTTGGTTGCTAATGTGTTTTGTGCAATGGTTTAACGAACATAAGGGGTTACTTAAGGAAACAGATTGACTCAAGGAAAAAACCTTAAGTGAGCATTTAAAGGAAACCTTAAGGAGACACTTAGGGTGTTTTTGTGCAACTTTGTTGCCTTAGTTTAAGGAAGCCTTATCTTGTTTTTTTAAAGTAAAATATTAGCTTAAGGTGTTTTGTGCAACCAGGCCCAGGTTCTTATTTCATTGGTGATTCCTTGCTCACATAGATGCTCTGAAGATCCCTATTCCCTCCAAATTGATTTGATTAGTGTCGTCCCCAATGTTTCATGTCATGAGACAGGTAGGAAGATCATCAACCTCCCTCAGTATCCAATTAAGTCACCCAGTGGATAGAAAAATCCTGGTAGATATAGAGGGTAATCCTATTTTCATCTCATCAAGCTACTCCCCTTCATCTTCACACGCTCTCACTATCTCTGTCTCTGGGGGGTTGCCTATCTTCCATCTTGGCTACTGCACTTTAGTGACTGAGCGCTAGAGCTTAAATATCTTAATTTTCTGGGGAACAGAAGGTGGACAACGTAAAGCGTTGGATTTCCCTCTGGAATTTCTCTACTTTGTTCATTACTGGCAACCTCTTAATGTCCAAACCTCAGGGATTTTTGTTCACATTCCTATAACTCTTGTAATTTTCTCATCTGACAGCAATAACTTCCATTCTATTTTTCAATTTCTAGCATGTTCATCCATATTATGTTACATTTACAGTATTAAGCAGATGCCTTTATCCTGTTTGGATCACAACTGAGCTGGGCAATAGTAAGGTAAAATGCCTTGCTCCGTGGCCCAACAGTGGCAGCTTGGCAAACCCTGAATTTTAATTTAAAGTTTCAGGATAAGTAGTCCAGTTTCTTACCTTCAGATACACTATTCTCTCTATAAACTGTTAAGGTTTACGGTGGGGGTTGGATCCAAGTGCTGGAAGCAGGGCTGTGTTGAGAGAAAGAGTGTGCTCTTGTGTGTTGACGTTTTAATACATGTGCAGAAAAAAGTGAGTACACCTCTCAACATTTTTGTAGCTATTTTATTGTTACTATTTTATTTTATTATTTATATCTCCTCATGGGACAACACTAAATATATAAAACTTTGAAGTAATGTAATGTAGCCATTCTACAGCTTGGATAAATGTGCAAATTTGATGTGCCCACAAAATAACTCAACACACAGCATTAATGTTTAAACCAAACTGTGCCCAATTAACCATTTTTCCTGCCCGGTATCATGTGACTTGTTAGTGATACAAAGTCTCAGTTGTGAATGGGGAGCAGGTGTGTTAAATTTGGTGTTATCGCTCTCACACTCTCTCATACTGGTCAATGGAAATTCAACATGATGGCTTAGGCTATAAGAATATTGGCAACACCATGAAAGTGAGCTGCAGCACAGTGGCCAAGACCACAGAGCGATTTAACAGGACAGGTTTCTATCAGATCAGGCCTCACCATGGTCAACCAAAGACCCTGAGTGCACATGCTCAGCATCCAGAGCTGGCAGCATTTATGAAGAGGTTAAAGGGATGGAGGGTCAGTCTGCAAGCAGTTTGCTGAAGACAAGCAGACTAAAGACATACAATAGAACCATGCCCTGTGGTCTGATGGGACCAAGATAAACTACTGAACATCTGTAGAGGAGCACAAGGTCTCTAACTTCCATCAGCTCCGTGATGTTCTCATGGAGGAGTGGAAGCGGATTCCAGTGGCAACCTGTAAAGCTCTAGTGAACTGGCACAGTTAGGCCTAATTCACTAAGAAGTATATCAACAGCTGTGTGTTTGGGTATTTTGAGGGCACTGCAAATTCATACTATTATTCAAACTGTGGACTGACTACATTACATTGTAACAAAGTGTCATATTTTCATTGTTGTCTCATGAAAAGGTTTAATAAAATACTTACAAAAATATGAGGGGTGTACTCACCCTTGTGAAATACTGTATAAATTTGTATCCATACATCCACGTGAGTGACAGTAAGTACGTATGAATATAAATGTATGTATGGGCTCAACGTGTGTGAGGAATCGTGGGTTAAACAAAAATAAAAGCAAGAGATACGTAATTATATAAATACTAGGTGATGGTAACAAACAATAATAACACACGGTGGGGTTTGAACCTAGACTGCTTCAGTGCACGCATTGGGCATTGCCCTATAAGACTGCCCTATAAATGGCAGACAATGGAGCCGTGTGGAGACGGACTCAATGATAAGGACATCTCTAAAGAAACTGAATGGTAAAGGTGCGCAGGGTTAATCAGCGAACCTAATTGCCACTAACAAACCCGGAAGGGTAAATGTGGAGAACAAGAAAAGGGGATTCCTGAACCAGAAGGCTTTACTCTAGTTTCCTCCCACAGTCCAAAAACATGCATTAGGTTAATGTATTAGGCAACTTTGCGTCTGTCATTAAATGATTTTAGAATGGACTTTCTGAAGAGCAACATTCAATAAATGAAATAAGCAAAGTAAAAAGCTATTTAAAAAAATACAAATTATTTGAATAACCATCAACACCATACAGTCAAAGTAAGTCATCTCTAGAAACTTCATGAAACAAACTGATTATGCATACTTTCTTAGATCTGCATACTTTGTTAATCCCCTTGATTCTGTTATGTAATAGTTCAGGCACCACAGATCAGGTTCTATTCGAGTGGTGGATCATTCTCAGCACTGTAGTGACACTGGTGTGTCGGTGTTGTTGCTAGTGTGTGTTGCACTGATATAAGCCGATCAGACACCGCAGTTTAACACCTCAGTGTCACTGCTGGACTGGAAATAGTCTACCAGCCAAACAATATTCAACCACCAGCATCCTGTAGACAGCATTCTGTGTGCACTGGGATATAGGATACTAAAACTACCATCACCTCGGTGCCACTGCAGTGCAAAGAATCATCTACCACCCCAGCAGTACCAGTTCAGTTGTGGTCCCGTGGGTCCTGACCATTAAAGCAATTACCAAAACAGCCTTCTGTCATCTTAAAATATGGTAAGAGACAAGGTTTTCATGTCCTTTCAAGACCTAGAGATGCTCATCCATGTGTGTGTCTTCACCAGGAAAGACTAATGCAATTGTTTATTAACTGGACTTTCCAGAAAAGACAATTAAACAGCTGCAGCTCATTAGAATGATGCTGATAGAGTTTTAACCAGAGCCAATACAATAGAGCACATTATTCCAGTATTAAAATCTTTACACTTTCTTCCACTTTAACGTGGATTTTAGAGTGCTGCTACTAGTCTATAAACCACATAATGGTTCAATCCCAGAATATATCTCTAAAATAATAGAAACTTAATTGGTATCTTAGATGGATTCTGGTCAGATATTAGAGCTTAAGGTTAAAACTAAATATATATTTTGCCCCACATTAAGATATTTCAAAATCCATGGTAAACATATTTTTTCATGTTCTTATTATTGAGTAACCATCTGCTTTGTGACTTACCTGGGTCTCCCTTTCACATACCATGCATTAGGTTAATTGTTCACTCTAAATTGCCCCAGTATGAATGTATCTGATTAGTATCGTGACTAGACATTAGATAAATAAATAACCAAACCTAAACATCAAAGTATAATAACTTCATACTGTAACGAACTGTTAAGAACGCTTACATTTTGTTTTAGTATAAATAAAAATAAAAATTTTTAGTATCTAATGTTTAATCTGAAACTTTGACATTTGCACCTTTCCAGATCGTCCACTGCTAGTTTTATGTTTGTTTGTTTGTTTGTTTGACTGCTTGATCCCCTCCAATCCCTTTTCCCTTAGTCAGGGGAAAGGTGTGGGAGATCTGAAAACTAAGGCAGAAATCACAGAAGAGAAATGCACTGTGCACAGAATGCCCATCCATCACCAGGCTGGGTAGAGAGCACCACTGACGCCCTGGAGGATCTCCTCTTTCAAATATGCCCAATAGTGCCTTCAAATTTAAGTTGCAGAGGTTAATTTGAGAACAAAGCATATAAGGTTACCAGGCATGTCAAAATTGTAGCGTGATATAGCCCAGTAAACTCTCATCTATGTAATCTCTATTTTATGCTGAAGCTCATCACTTGCAAACTAGTGACCTCTAGTTTCTGCCTTTATTTCAATGGCTCATCTATTATCCCAACTTCCTACCTCTGTCTCTAACAGGGGTATCATGTATCCAAGAATAGAATAATATCCTGTAGAAGAGCGAGATGACAGGTGGAATAAAGTCAGCAGATTTCATGCATAGATGTACTGTTTGCTGGATAACAATATGGTTAAAAAATATTTAAAAATGTCTCATGCACACAAATATTATACGTTCATCCAAATCTGACAGCAGCCTGTCTCTACAATACAGAAATAGCAAGGCACAGCCAATACTGACTCACTGAGTTTACTATACTGTAGAATGTGCTTCACAATCAATACATCGCTGACAATACAGCCAGCACATAGACCAGAACAGACAGAATGTTTTTTTTTCTGAATCACACTTTCAAATATAGAGACAATGCTTGCGTGTACTAGCTGTACAAGAGTTTTTGCTGATCAGTCAGAACACGGACAGCTTGTACTAAACACGTATCCTCATAACATAACTAGAGCACATATACAGTTTTAAAGACACAACAGCCTTGCATGTGTACACAAGAGAGGCCATTTTGTGCTGCCACCCACATATATAAACAGCCACCTTGTCAAAGAGCGTGGGAAACCTTAAGTTCGGCAGCACTTTGGCTATGACATTTTTCCCTAGGGATTAACATAAGCTAAATGATTTGATTTTGTTTATTCACTTTTACCGTGATACCATGCAATCAATTTCTAACCATATATTGTATGCAAATCGTGTACTAGTAAAAACTGCTCTTTGAAGAATGATACTACATGAGCTCGCACAGAAAGAAAATCTATTATACAGCTCTTAAAAAATGAACAAATCACAGCTAAATGTGTTGTGTGTTTGGTGAAATGAATAATTTTTCTTTTGTTCTATAAATTACTGACAAATTCAAAATAAACATATTTATTCGCAACAATGACGCGCATGTATTTACTTTAAATTGCAGAATGTGCAGCATTTTCAGACCTTAAGTAATAATTCAATTAATAATACAAATAAGAGTTTATATTTATTTCATTAAACAGTACTGGTATAACTATGAAATGTTCAGAAAGCCATATTTCAATCACAGCTTTCTTGTGTCTTGTACGTTTCTCTGAATTATTTAGATTTGGTTGAGGTTATCACCTAATCAGCAGCTCGTTAATTAGAATGAAGTTTGCCTGTGTTGGAATTTATGATACACTGGAATGGAACCGCTTCCATACTTCCATACATTCATCTAATTCTATATTACTATATGTTTGCCCTCCCAGGGTAATTAGGAATGGTCTCTAGCAGCTGTGAGTGCTGACCTATCTACAATGCGCACAAAAATTAGGGGATTTTTCATAGATTTTTGTGAAAAGTATTTCATATTTTATAGGTTCACTGTCTATTTGCATACCATGTTTGAATAAGCTTCCCCTTAAAAAACAAACACAGTTAAATTCATTAATTAATTCAAGTCATTACAAAACCATTTTAAAGGGGACATATGGGGGTTCTCTTTTGACTGTGACTGATATCCTAAAGCACTATAGCCCATCGTGAGACGTCTGTTTTGTCTATGGAAGCCTTCTGCTAATCCTTAGGCTCGATCGGGGCTCAGCTCTGGTCGAAGATGTTTTTGTATTGACAAAACTCAGAAACAGTGTCTTCTAACGGTTTGTTGTTGTGTTTTTACACAATTACACTCTTATGGCTCAATCCTGCTGTCCAGTGTCACCCAGAGTGTTCCCCATTCCCTACACTTTTTTTTGGAAATCAGGCGCCTTTATGAGAGTGTTTACTGTGAAAAGTGCTATGTGATGAAAACTAATTTGGTCATAAGCTAAATATTCAAAAGTATGTAGGCACCCCTTTTATTAATTGTTTCAGTTAGTTTGTCCTCTGCTTGCTAACATGAATCACACAGGCATGTAATCTCCATAGAAAAGCAGTGGCAAGAAAACAGGGAAGCGGCAAACTCTATACACAATATTTGAAATTGTCATTAAACATAAATTTGTGATTTAAGTTATTTATTATTATTATTATTATTATTATTATTATTATTATTACTACTGGTAGTAGTAGTAGTATTAATAAACCAAGCCCCTTACCTTTACGAATGAGGTCCTCAATGTCCTGGTCGAAGCCGACCCGGTGGCATTTGCTCCACAGACCCATGTTGGTAGAGTTGTATTGGCGACTGCATTCGTCCGCGGCGCTCATGGCGAACAGCTGGCGCCGACTGCGCGTCACCAGGAGCTTCCCTTCCCATCGGTCGAGGCGGGAGCGGCTGGCGCGCAGAGGCAGGCTGTTGTTGGGGATGTAGATGAAGCCCGGGTCCTTGCGGCGGCTCGAGAAACTTCGGCAGCGTTCCCGGTAGCGCCGGGCGTCCGTCTCGTACCAGTGATCAGAGCAGACGGCTACGGCCAGCATGCCGAGCGCGCACAGGGACAGAGAGAGACCGGCGTAGAGCAGCAGCTTCCCTGCCGCCATACTCCACCTCCTCGCTGCTTCTCCTCAGCACCACAGACAGCTCCAGATAACCCAATCTACCTGCTCAGCTCGCATTACCGACACACACACATTCAGCCTGAGCTGATCAGGAGCGAACACACGACCTCACCGCAAAAACAACGTGTGTGTGTGTGTGTGTGTGTGTGTGTGTGTGTGTGTATGTGAGTGTGTGAATGCGTTATCCGTGAACGGGGTGATGGGGGAGGGGGTCCGGTACCTAGCAGGAAAAACATTACAGCATTAAACCTTAACTATTCAATGGATTGTACTATACTAGTCCTGGTCCATAACAGAAGACTATCATAATAAACGCTAAATAAGGAGCACTCATAATATAAGACGCGGCGTTAAATGATAAGCACCAGCATCCAGAGCAAATCGGTTCAATTGCGAAATGTTAAAATAATTGTGTGTTCAATTCGAATGTTTACTTTAAAATTATATATTAGGCTACATTGTGATACAAATGAATAACCATTACAGTAGCTGCACATAGTGTGTTGTGCGGTCTGACAGGATTCTACATCAGTGAAATGATTGCTGGTCATTATTATTTTTCTCTTAATATAAAAACTGCACTAATGTTTTAAAGGAAATCTTGGTCATGTGCCGACATTAAAATAATTCACAATTCTCCATCTACAGTCATTTTATCTCTAATGAATTATGCATCCATACTCACCGTTCTATAATAACGATGCTGAGCGACAGTCCTAAATCAAGGCCATGTCGTTTATTACTTCTCGGTTCGACACCAGTGGATCTGTTACCATAGCCAAACCATGGAATGTATATTTACTTCAGTTATTCACCCTGCACCTGTTCGAAACGAAGCTTCAGGAGAAATTCGGATCAGAATAATGATTCTGATCTCATGACTATGGCCCCAGAGCTTCCAATTCGCGTTCTGCCTCCAGAAAACTGTGTCCATACAGCGGTGATGTCATGCTGCCAAGCCGAGACGCTCATTGTTTATTAAAGCACCTTCTTAAAGGCGCAGCGCCACCCAGCCGCCGATCCACTGGTTTGGGATTCAGATTCAGAAAGTCGTGTGGAAAAAAGTCTCGTTTCTGCCTCTTGAAGGAGTTTTTGTAGCAGGCACCATTCGAAGGGGACATCCTGAACATGCAATCTCACTCTGTTTAGATTCCAACCATCTAGTGGTCCTATATATATATATAATATATATACACGGTATGTCTGTGCGTGTGCGTGCGTGCGTGCGTGCGTGCGTACGTGCGTGCGTACGTGCGTGCGTGTGTGTGTGTGTTTGTTAATTAGTGGATATTTCAAAATAAATAGGAAGCAATTTAAAAAGACACTTGATTTTATTTCATTGAACAAGATCAGGAAAGCAAATGAAAAGTCAAAGAAAGTTATTCGATTATACAAATGAGATGTAAACTCAGTTATTGTGATTGAGCTGCAAGTGACATATCCATATCCATGTTCTTTTGGGATATTCTGCCACTTGTTTCAGGGCAACTTCCAAGAAGTGTTGTGTGAGGCATTGGACGGCTTGCCAGAAGTCTTTCCAGTACATTTCAATTTATATTCAATTCAATTCAGGACTGAAGAACATAAAGACCAGTCCATGCATTCAATTCCTGCCTCTTGAAGCATGTTGTTAACGAGATGCACGCGGTCGGGCCTTGCATTATCATCCATAAAAAGACAGTTGTTCCAGCATAGGGTACCACTATAGGGTGCAGGACCTCAACTCGGTATCTGACAGCAGTCAGCAATTTAGTTCTGATGACTTGGAGCTCGGTACAACTAGTAATGCTGCTGCCAGCCCAAACCATGATCGTCAGGTCAGTTGGAATATAAACCTGCAGTCGCACCAGACTTATGAGGGATCTTACATACTTGTACAGAACAAACTGAAGAATATCCATTTACTTCCATTCATTTTGAGTTGCTCTAGACTCACATTATGGAGTCATTCATAGGAGACTACATGTATTGGCTCAGCTCTTCTTTGCTGAACTAACTGAACAACTGTGTCCAGATTTGTATATTGTTAGTGGGTTAGCCTATGTTGGTCTTAATATACAGTATACTTAAACCACCTGATTGGTTATATTGACAGACTGAGAAATTAGTTTAATTACACATAGGAGCATATATCTACCACACGTGTAGCTCGTGCATAATATTATATTAGCTGTACTGAAAAAGGAGCAGAAAGCTCATTTACTCATTCGCTCACAATGGAAGTCAGAGGCACTTTGTGGGCTTTGTAGGTCAAGCAACATCTATACAAAATATACACAACATAACCAAAAACATTAGGACAAACCATCTAACATTTTAAAATGATAACATATATATTAAATCACACATTTACATTATGCAGACAAATGTTTGTGGAAACCCCAAAAATAACATACAAAACCTTTGTATTAGTCCGGGGCTATGTGAAATGTTTGTATCATATTCTATGCATTTTTTCATATTCTATGCGAATTTAACCCATATATACTGGATACATCAGTCAAATAATGGCCTGTCTTTATTGTTGCATGCTGTGAGAGGTGCTGAACTTCCACTTTACTAGTGGTCGGTAATATCACATCCAATTCCCCTGACGTCCATTAGATTTACCATTACGTGTTTGACATTAATGGTTATTTCAGAAATGGTTCTGATTTAAACATGAAGCTTTTGCTGCTTAAAAAGGAGACTGTGTTTGGTTGCTCCTAGCATTAGGGTGCTCTCAGGGCACCATTTACTGCACTCAAGCCAATTTGGAGGGCAAAATTATGAGCAGAAACTCTCTGATAAGCCTTTTCCGCTGACAAGGTGCTGGAAATTATGGCTGCCTGAACCTAACCTCCTTTATTTGGCTGCTCTCCGGGCACTAATCTTCTGGGAAGGATGGACAGTGCATGTGTAAGTACATAACTCTTGCTTCTATGCTTGTGATCACAGCAGTGGCATAGCTAGGAATTTTGGTTCACCAAACACATTTCTCTGGGACCCACAAACCTTTTAAGATGACTTAATACTTTATAAATAGTTTATGAGGCACAATGTAATTTTTACTACCTGGCAATACCAAATCATGTACGACAGACACTCTTTTACATGGAGGTTATGATCAAAAATGTAAAATATTGAAACTTATTTCATGAATATTGCATGAATGGTGGGTTTCCTTGAACTTCATGGCATCATTTTACATTTTAAAAAACATAAAATGTACCCACATAATCCATGTCTTAATTGACCTTTTTAGGCTGCCAATCCAGCTATGGACCCTCAGAAATGCCATCGAATCAATAGCAATTGCCCTGCTTCACATTTTTAACCGCCTGACTAAAACTGTTAAAATATAAATGTAATTGATGTACTCATTTGCTACAACAAACTATAAAGATCCAGTTTTCATGTCAACCAGAATCCCCTCAATTGTATTTTTCATGTTAATTGCTTTAACATGGCTGTTTTGTGTTTGTGGACACTCAAATCCAACACATTTCCATCCTTTTAAAGCCTTTGTTCTTCTAAAAGGGTTTTCCATTAGAATTTGGAATGTCTGTGAGGTCGGTTTCTGGTGTTAGACAATAAGCCCCGACTCACATTTGGCAGCATTACTCAAAGGAGTCATGATGGAGTTCAGGTCAAGGTTCTGTGCAAGCTAGCCAAGCACTCAATCAAAGTCAGCAAACTATTTCTTAAAGACTTTGTGTAAATATAGCAGGGCAGAAAGTTGATTAAATGATTTCTGTGACACTGCGGTATCATTACAACCCATTCTACTGCCACTGTGTCTATGAAGAATCCAGAAATGTTTGCTTTATATTATAAACGTGTTACAAGTGTTTTGAAATGGCAGAGCTCACTAATTAGAATACACCAACATTTGTATATTTAGTGTATTTATATGGTGCAGCGGTACTGGACTATTGATCCTAATATTAAAGGATCAAGTATCTGCATGAAAAAAATGTCTTATATTATGTCAAGAAGAAAACCCAGAAAAAATAACACAATAGAGTGAGAAAATAAAACAAAATCTTTTTCAAGCCAGAAGATGATAAATGTAGTTGTTTCCTGGTTCAATGGTTTTTACAGCCAGTATATCGCAACATGTGTCTAATGGGCTTTGTAATATGATACGACAAACAATCCATTTCCCTAGTCTGTCCATTATAGAAAACTATTGTACAGTCTACAGCCTGCAGTCAACTAAGTGTATATCGCTGAATAATATATGAGACTAGTTGCCATCTGTCAGATGCTGCAGTGATGAGTGAGTGAACAGGTAGAGTTGATATCAGTATGAAATTCTTCTCAGGATTAGCATAGCCTGTTCTTCATATTGTTCTCTTTGTGGACTAACCAAATTTGTGAAATGTGTTTTAGTTATGAGGCCAGGATAAGATCTGTGAGACAGTCATGCACAACGTTTGATTTGATTAACTCTTCTGATTTCAAACATGTAGTGACAGGTGGGTCAAATCTCAAGATGGTTAAATCTCTCTAAGAAGAGTCTGATGTTCTCAACTTGCTTATTCATTTAAATGGATCACATTGTGCAAGGTGTTTGAGCCATGATATTACCAGTATACAGTAAGATAAATGGGCTCAGTTGTTAAGGCTCTTGAATATAAATCAAAGTGTTTTGAGTTCAAGCACCCATTCCACCAAGCTATCACTTTTCAGACACAAACAATTTACCTTCATCTGTTCACCTCAATTCTGAATCACTCAGAGTTATGGTGTTTGCTTAATGCTCTTAATTAATGTAGCCTAACATGAAAACAGCTATAAAACTGAAATACTCTGGTCCCACCAGAGTGTAGTCCACGCTCCAACAGTGAGCCTGGTATGGGAAATGACATCAGACTGAGCGACCAGCCATGCTGAAAATGCTCACTCGCCCATCTCTACATACAAATAGTGCATGCTTTCATTTAAATGTTTTATTACATAATGTTAATTATGTTTATTACCCAAATGAGGATGGGTTTATTAGGAAGAAACCTTGGGAGGACCAAGACTCAATTTAAATGGATTTTTATTAGAAAAATTATAAAATAATCTAAATTATAAAACAAAAAACAAAAAAACACCAACAACAATTTGCGACAATTGTTCATGTTTCAATGTAAAGCTACATTGAATTGAAACAATCAAAACTGAATTTAATAGAAAATGTGATTCTGTTCCTTTGCACATGGAGTACGATGTACAAGAGTAGGATAACTGCTAGAGGGCAGCAGGGAAAGCTGGTGTTTTTTTTAATATATGAAGAACGCATTCAAATACAGGTATTAGCTTGTTTTACAACTTTTCCATGTCTATTTTACAAGATAAATGTGACTACAAATGATTCAAGGTTTATTGATGGTAAAATGCCATGGTTTCAGTAGAGTAGGGTGCCATGCTTTATCCCTTAACTGTGCAATCCACAATAATTGGAATTTTATTTTTTTTGTCATTTACAAAACACTGGACACATTGTTAATTTATAATGATCAATATTTTAGCTGTTGGAAACATTTGGCAGTTTGTATTATAGTCAGTGTACTTAACGTAACATTTCTTAGTGTGGAACTGTAAAACTTACAAAAAGGCTTATTTATAGGTAGAACGAATCTTTTGCATTGTTCTGATCTTTATGCATTATACAGCACAAAATCACAGGATCTCAATCGACTGGACGAAGGTTGTTAAATAATTTTTGATAGCAAACAAACCTGCTAAAGCTAATTACTGATTAATCACTCTCATCAATGAATGACTATAATGAGACAGTGAAAACAAAATGTAAGCAATTATATTATAAAGTATTTTATGTGTATTACAAAATTTGTATTATATTGCAAATGTTGCATGGACAAACATATTCAGACCATTTTAAATGACTCTTGCAATTTAGATCTAGGGGCCTCCCATTTTTAATTTAATGTGGATGTACACCTTGACTGGAGTCCACCTGTGGTAAATTTAGTTGATTGGACAAGATTTGGAAAGACACAGCATGTCTGTATATGGTCTCACAGCTAACAATGCATATCAGAGGACAATAAAACAATAGAGAAAGCCACCGTGTATGTGGTGATGTGAGAAAATTTCAGAAGGTCAACCATCACTGCAGCACTCCACCAATATGGGCTTTATGGCAAGACACTGATGGCAGTGTCACAATTTGCCATAAACAAAAAGAAAGCGTGAATCGATCCTGCCATGTATCAGTGGCTCAGGCTGCTGCTGATGGTGGAATGATGTGGGGGATGCTTTCTTGGCACATTTTGGTCCCCTTAATACCAATTGAGCATTTAAATATAACAGTCTCTGTGAGCATTATTGCTGTATTTCAAGAAATACAGGAAAAACACACAGGAAAACTACAGGAAGACAAATAAAAAAGGCACTCTTTGTAGGCTGGCTGCTCAGTGAGTGATAAATGCATCAAAAACCCCAGAAAAAAACCAAGTGGAGAACTAATCAATAATGATTGATGCATCAGCACTACACAATAAAGAAGGGGAAAAAATTCAAAGCTAGTTAAGGACTCACAAGAATAGATAAGTCTCTGTCGGACAGTGATGTGTGAAAATTTCCTGTCTGGACCAGTCTAAATCAAACAGCAAGTCAGGGCTGAATTAGTACCTGTAGTGTTGAATTGCAGTCCTAGCATTTATCCAGCAGGTCCTGCACGGGTCCTAGTGTTCACTCAGATAAGCGAGCATTTGCACTTGAAATTACAAGCAGTGCTTGTATTTATTCTGTTTTACCTTGTGATAGGTTAGTGAATGCCACAGCAATATATTGACCTGACACAGCATCCAGAATAACAGAATATCTTTTTGCAGTGCTTGGCAAAGTACTCATAGATTTAATATGCCATTCTAATACTCCTTGCCCCCAGGGCACAGGTAAAAGTCAGTCTAATAGGCTTCTGCAGCTCTTATTTCCACACTTTAAGTGGAATTTTGACTATACTGCATTAATTTTCTCTAGCACGATATGATTGACAGTCTGCCAGTTGATTTTTAATTATTTTTCAGGCGAGGATGAAACCTATTTGCAACACTTGGAAATGACGGGCAATGTAATCTAAAATTTCAGCACATACACTACAGCCATTTGTCTTGCGCTATGTGAGGGGTGCTTATCTTGGACACTGTTTTCCCTTTTGTTGTCCTCAGAATTGTCTTAACAGATACACCCTCTGTGTGAGAAAGGAAAACGTGATGCTCATACCAATGCAGAAAGCATTCCATCAAAGTCTAGCTTGCTCATCAGGATTCTATACACAATATTACCATCTAGTGGAAGGATAAATACATGGCAGAAGTAAGCCAGGTCTCAGGATTAATAGAGTTCTTGTTTGATCGCATGTATTAGTGAATTGATGGAGAGATAAATGGTTAGATAAGACAGACACAAGGATAGATCAGCAACGGAAAATACACTAACCGACTTTATTGGGTACACGTCCTTTTTACACTAACCGCTGTTTCTCTACATACTTTGTTAGTCCCATTTACTCTGTTCTGTTCAGGATCCCCACAGGACCAGCACAGATCAGGTAATATTGAGTGGTGGATCGTTTCCAGCACTGTAGTGACACGTTTACGTTTACATTTACGCCATTTAGCAGACACCCTTATCCACTTACAACTTATACAGTCTTACAATCCAAGCAACGGTGGGTTAAGAGCCTTGCTTAAGGACCCAGTTTCATCACTGACCTTGCAACACTGACCCCTGCCTGAACACATGGTATATATGGTATCTGTGTCTTACAGAGCACACAGTGAGTGAATACAGTGTTTAAAACTGTGTTTAAAAATGTTAAAAAGCACTGCTGTGCCTGCTTCAATTGTACCAGCAAAACACAAACCATCACACTACCATCAGTGTCTACTATCAGTGTCTGGGGGACTGTGATAGCTTGGCAGAGGTGGGATTTGAACCAATTGGCTACCAAGGTCCCCCAGACACTGATAGTAGACACTGATGGCAGTGTTTTTAAACACTTTTAAAACAGTTTTAAACACTGTAATCACTCATTGTGTGCTCTGTAAGACACAGATAGCATATATACCATGCGTTTAGGCAGGGGTCAGTGTTGCAAGGGGTCAGTGTTGTTAGTGACCTAACCTCACACCTCCTTGAAACAGCTAACAGTGTCTGCATGTAATGCCTGACCTGGCTGATATTGCTTGGACTGGGGTAAACCTAGTAACACTAAGGTTACATCCTTTCCATAATGTATCCTTATTTTAGGAACTAGAATGCATTACATTAAAAGTAGAATGCATTCAAAGTTGTAGAAAATGTCCAGGAAGACAAGAAAATCCATGCAAGTTCACAAGCCAAATGCTCACTCTACCAGCGCAAACCATTATAAATCAACTTGGACCAGTAAGGAAAGGGGAACTCATACTTTCTGATTGACATCCAAAACACGACATATGGTGGAAGTTCCTGCTGTTGGTTTTTCTTTCCCGCAGGGTGGTTTTGGTGTTACTGTTCAAAACACAATGTGTGCTTGTCTTTGCTGTTTTCCTTAAAAAAAAGGCAGCCAGCTTTACCAGCAAGACCATGTGAATTTCCCAGTTAAACTTACCACCACACCAGCACTAAACAGCAAAAACCTTCTCAGACCTACCTGGAACTTGTCCGAATTGGTACAAACACACACACACAGGCTCACACAGTAACACACTCATGCACACACACAATCATACAAACACAGCCTCACACAGTAACACACTCATGCACACACACACACACAAACACACACACAGCCTCACACAGTAACACACTCATGCACACACACACACACACACACACACACACAGTAACACACTCATGCACACACACACACAGCCTCACACAGTAACACACTCATGCACACACACACACACACACACACACAGACACACACACACTCACACACACACCCACTC